>MU380170.1:0-10840 GCA_022495085.1 Xylaria sp. FL1042 | reverse complement strand
GTTGAAGAAGCAACGACTATTGAAGAGCGCCTATTGAAGAAGCTCTTAGAGAGGAAAGAACAGACAGCTCTCGCAGGAGAAGCTCCTGCTGCTGAAGCGCCCAGCGTAGAGCCCGCCGAAACCGCAGAGAGAGGATTGCCCACGGCTGAAACGGCCCCAGTTGCTGTTGAGAAGGAAATTCCCCCAGTGGCCGCAGAGCCTGATGCACCAAAACCTCAGGTAAGGGAATATTTCTGGCAGCCTCACAAGATTGACCGATTTCGATGGATGGCGTTCAGTATGTCTTCCTCAATGTCTATATGTCGTAGAAACTAGGTTTTAGATCCTGGCGAGTCTACATAATACGTCGCTGGACGCGCTTACTAACTCCAAGATACAGCTCGTTGCCGCTGAAAAACCAAATGACGAAGCCAGGGACGATAGATCGCGCGAAGCTGAGGAGAGTATGGATGTCGTTGGCAGGCTGCGAGGCGAAGAAAAGGCTTCGAGGAGATACTCGCGAGGTAAGAAAGAGCCCCTCCCTTGTTTGCTTGAAGATGTCTTAGGTGTTGAGACCAATGATCTTGGTGGAGACGAACCTAAACCGGCCCCTGAACTGGCCCTTGAGAATATTTTATTCGGTGAAAGAGGTCTTGAAGCTTTGGACAAGACTGAGGGGAGTATGGTGATGGAACGTCATGCTCCTAAGGAAGCGCCACAATATGAGGCGCTAGCGGAAAGCTTCCCTTCAAAGGAGCTAGATGACCGTCCCACGGACGGGATTATTCGGGAGGCAGATTTTGCCAATGATTTTGACCCAGGACTCCCGGGCGTATTAATCGCGCATACTCCGAGTGATGCCCTGTCCCTATCTATTGCTGATGTTCAAACTGACATTCGGAGCGGAGCTCTCGATGTCACACAGCATCCAAGTACAAAAGAATACGAGGCCAAAGATTTGCACGGGGCCGAGGATCTAGAGTGTTTGGTAATCACGGAGCCCAACCTCAAAACAGCATCGTATTATACTCTAGGATCTATCCCAGTTGATACCGAAGTCCAAGCTGTCCATTCAATTTCACCGGATGCTGAAGTTTCTTTGGAAACACCTTATGGGGAGCCAGAAACGCAACCAGCTGAATCGTCAAGCACTTTGGATACACCATACTTGAATCTACAGTCGCGCATAGAGCACGATGATCCTAATGAATCTGTGGACAATGAAGTACTCGCAGAGAATTTGGATGAGCCTCGGATTCGTGAATCCTGGAGGCCTGAAAATCCCTCTACTGCTCACCCAGATGAAGAGGCTACCGAAGACTTTGTCTCACCAAGGGCGATCCTGCGACATACTGCAGGCGGCCAACAGTCTTCAGATGGCATAAAAACCTCTACGTCAGGTCACCCAGACGATACTCAACATGATGATTCTCCAGAGCCAAGCGTACAAACCCGGTCTCCTGTTAATGAGAGAGATATTGGCAGCATGGGGAGCGTTCACGAACCTACAGAAGGAGTTGTAAGCGAAAAGGATTCTTTCATCCCTTTGGACTTTACTCTTAAGGACAACACTACACGCGCAACCGAAGATCCTCGACTGATAAACAAGCTCGCTCAATCTGACACTGTCAAGGAGGTGAATCCATCTTCTCTTGAAAATTCCTTAACCAGGGAAGGGAATATCACCTATGGGGCGGCTGATATTGAGCTACCTCCCTCCCCTAGTCTCTCACAGACGTATATCGACCTAGAGCCGTTTACAACCAATATCAATGCTAGATCCAAGAACTCCACGGTCGGAGCAGAGTCCTCCAGCAGGGGAGCCGTACACGAACTATATTATTTGCAAGATAAAATGGATGAAGCGGTAATAGAGCATGTCAGTCGGACTGGTTCTAAAAACCGGCCATTCATGATTAATGATGCTGAGACCTCAGCGTGGGAGACAGTGGATGAGGATGAGACATCAGAGCAGGTTTGGGAGACGACAGACGACGACGAGACAATGGAGAGATCCGGAGGCGATTTTCGACTCACAAGAGAGCAACATACCCTGAGTGACATCTCCGAGGTTGGTCAAGAACACAGCGAGAGCCTCTGCAACAGTCCTATAAACGTTGAGCAGGATGTTACTCGTGACTTCAAGCCTCTCGATGACCTCTCGCATAATAAATCTACCTCCAATTTTCAATTTGTGGAAGATCGCAGTGTAGAAGCACTGGTATCAGAGATGCCGCGTAATGCTCTACGGATCGGAAGCTTAGACATGCCTCATCAGCAGTCATCCTCATACTGGTCCATGCCCTTAGAAACGCATGATGGCGGTGAGGGATCATCGGTTTATGTCATAGAATCGATACAAGAAGCAGGTCCGCTAAAGTCTTTGCATGATAAAGATATTCGTGGAAGACACTCTCCCAATGCTGTCGACGGAAAGGAACCTCAAAAACAATTCGTTTTTGAAGGCCAGATTGATCGGATGGCTTGGGGCGACTCTAAACCCCCTGCTAGGCCGGAAATTTCAGAATTCCAACCCCACTGTCTCGATACTATCACTGAAGGCTCCGATGACGAGTTCATCGTTCAGAAATTGGGTGCAACGAACTTTGTTGATGGCCCCGAACAGTTCTATTCTCCCACTCCTAGTAGGCCTACAGCATCATTCCTGAACGACGACCCTCTTGAAGGCATTTCTCACGAGAGTCCAATAGAACATTCTTCAGATGAAGCGCGAGTTGGTCCATTTACAACGTCACCTACCCAGACAGCCATTCTAGACGCGTCCCATGTCGTGGCTGGAAACGAGCCACGAGGATGGCCGGCTACTCTAGAGGACGCAGATGATAGCGAAGTAGAAGCCCAACGACTTCCCCATCTTTTTGATTATACCAGGTTTGTCTCTGAGTCGTCCCCTACCTCCAAATTTGGGGAACCTGGGCATCGTTCTTTTGATGAACAATATGAAGAAGAGATGATAGTGCCGTCCGAGTCTCGAAGGCATGATATCAGTCATTTTGGTGAAAGATTCGGCATGGGTCAAGGTGCAATCGAAGTAAATCAGCAAATTTCACGAGATGGCTTTTACTGGTCATCTACTCGTTCAAGCTCGGTAGACAAATCCAACCAGATGAGCTTCGAGCCCCTCTTAGATGACGAACGGCTGGGTACTATTGATGATACATTTGCCCCTACTAAAGCGCTAGCTGCTGGCCAAGTCCAGGGTCAGAATTTCGAAGATGCTAGTATCTCAGATCTCGAACTCAGACCCGCCAGCTCCAGTGAGGCTCACAAGATTGGGCTTACTTCCGATCTTCATAGCTTCCGAAATGCTAAGGCACCAACTGGTGGAGATGATAGAGGCCTACATTTCCGCTTTGAGTCTTTGCTTTCGGATTCGTTCGATTCCCCTGGCGTAGACCTGCTTAATCAGACATTCTTTGAAAGAAGACCGATCCCGCCCAGGAGCAATAAACGCCCAAACCGGCCAATTCTAGTGCACTCAAGCACTCAAACTGATGATGAAGACTTTCCACGCGGCTCTCCATCTCTACAACGTCATGGACTAGACGAGGAGCCGCGGTCTCCCACTCCCGCGATCGTCTTACCCGACCTCAATGATCCTAAAGTGAAAGCTTTAGGGAGGGCAAAAAGCCTCAAAAAGAAGCGTCGCCAGCATTTCCGAGAGGTAGAGGAGACTGTCGCAACAGCGGTAGTTATATACGCTACCGCGCAGGAACTCAGTCCTCCACCAAGTCCGCCGCGTAGCTACGGCCAGATTAACAAGAACATTACAGAGACATTAGGTGCTGCTCAGGGACCGGTTCAGGTGTCTTCAGACGTTGTATCATCAGAGATATCAGCAGAACACAGCGTTGACGAGAGTGACTTTTCACCGACTGTTGCTGACCTTTCGACAGATGATGAACGGCCTCACCGGCACCGATCCCACCGATCCCAGCAACATTCGTCGCGATCCAAAGACAACGTGAGTGGCGACGAACACCGCCACCACCACCACCACCGCCATCATCATAGAAGCAAGGACGATAGTGGACAGTCCCTCAAGACGAGCTCGGATCGGTCTATTTCCTCACGACAGATTAAAGAAGATTCTCGCCGACATGACAGTGGCCATGAGGGTTCACACGGTTCCTCGCAGCGCCGACGCCGCACCCCTGAAGAACAAGCCGCTCACGATAAGCGTAAGGAAGAGCGCAGGGCCCGACGTGAACTAGATCGCGAAAAAGAGAGAGAACAAGAACGAAACGACAAAAGTAAAGAAGCCAAGACAACCTCTCCTACTAGCGACAGACACTCTCCACGCAGTTCGAGGCGGTCGGGTCATTCCGACCTACGGCCGGGCCCTTCTCACTCGGAACGCCGCGTCTCAATAAAAGAGGAGCCATCGCCAGTTTCAAACAAGAAGTTTTTCGATTTTAGGCGCGGCGAAAGCATCCTAGATGCGTCTCGCGTGTCACCAGAGGCTGAAGACGAAGCACCTAGGCGCACCAGCACGTCGAAGTCTCATTCTCGTTCGTATCGAGAGTCGGGTGACTCGCCACGGGCTCACCGGACTCAACGGGAACACAGGGAACCCCGGGAATCCCGGGAATCTCGAGAACAAAAAGAGCACCGGGAGCACCGGGAGCACCGGGAACGTCGAGAACACCGAGAACATCGGGAGCCTCGAGAATCAAGCGACGCTCCACGGCCTAGGAGCTCGAGACATCACGACGAGCCCAGGGAGGAGTCGTCAAGAAGGCACCGGGAGCGATCCTCACGGGCCAAAGTGGACGAGGACCCGAAGATTTCCGCGCGCTCGATGCCCGAGAGCGAAGGTCGAATCTCGACGCGTTCCAGAGCGGACAGCGCCGCCAGGCTATCCACACGGTCTCGAGGCGACAGTGATAGTAGACCCCCTTCGTCGTCGCATAAACCGCGCTCATCCAACAGCAAAGATGAACATCACCGGCACACGTCCCGGCGCGAGGAGCGGCAGAGAGAGCGGGATGCCGAGAAGAAGAAGAGAGAGACGCCACCTAGTGGTTTTAAGGGCATGTTCAAAAAGCTATTCGCTTAGCTTTATTAGGATTGGGGGTAGAAGAGCTGGTGAGGAAGAGGAAGAAAGGCGTGTAGAAGAGGACCGATTACCACAGGATAATTTGAAGAAACGCGGAGGAGCGCATAAGGAGACGTTTTCGGTTGCTTCGCTACGATTTAGTGTGTATGTGCGCGTGGTTTATTGTTGTTTTTATTTCTCTCTTCGACACTGGACTTCAGGACTTGGGACTATTGGCATTACTTTTTTTCGGGGTTTCTCTTGCTGCTGCTCCTTCTATTCTTGATTGTATGAGAAAACGAATAATGCCCTTTTCCCTTTTCTCTTCCTCTTCATATTGTACGACTTTTCTGACACCACATACATGTATCTGATAATGAAGTTTTATGACTTGAAATGCATCTATTCGCTACTAATTACTTATTACCTAACAAGCAATTTTGTGACTGAATGTTAAAGATTTGGTTGGTATGAAAACCCCCGCGACTGGGGGCTTTAGGATACGAAAAAGGAGTCTCCGGTGACCGATTCGCTGGAGCTCTTCACGTGACCGGTATCCCATGAAATCTAGACGAAGTATCTAGTTTGGAGTTATTTTCGCAGGCTGCGGCAGGCAAAAAGGACAGTATATAAGATTACTCCTCACAGTGGGTTCCAGTCAATAGCCTCCATTACTTCAACATCAATTATGTACACCCATTTTCGCCTAACGAAGTTATAACTTATGTAAAGCGAATACTGGCGGGATATATAGTATCATCGTGGAATTTAGATCGGAACCTACCATTTTCTTCGTTCAACATCTTCTCAAGGTAATACCCTCTAATGCCTCTCTCGGTAACCTTGGCTATGTGACGTCAGGTACATTAACATAGGTAGGTTTAATTGCTCAATAACCTTGACACCTGCAGACAAGCTGAATATTTTATCTGCATTGACATTTATTATATGCATATTAATTACAAATGCTAAGTGCCTCCTTAGAGAAAGCCAGCCGATCGTCGGATGTACCCTAGATGAATTCTAATTTCCGTGGAAACACTTTTAGCTAGTTGGATTTAGTCCAGAAGAGGTCGGAAGGAGAAAGTGTTGCCTTTCTGTGCCGAGCAAGTCTATTGGAAGAAAAATAAATGACACTACTTGGGCCTTGATATAAAACCCAAGGCCTCAGTGTGTGCGACACTTGTTTCGACGGCAAAATACCTAATCTAAGTCCCCCCAATATTATATCATTTAAAAACTGAAAATGGATCCCACCTTGAACTCTACGGATGAAAATACGACATCTTTAAAAACACGCGAAAATAATGGCCTCGCTGATATCCCATCCTTTCTTCACGCTGAGCAACTGCGTATCCAGCAAGAATGGCAGGGATTTACCGACACCGTCTGTGCCATTCAAAGCATGTTTGAAGACCTATCTAAAAAGGACTCCCGATTTATCTCTCTCAAGGCGGCAGCGGATCATTTTCTTGTTGAAGATTTTGGGGTCAATGACCGACTGGATCATCTTTCGAAGATGATTAATTCCTGCCTTTCGACTGACCATAATACTGATTTGATTAAAGAAGAGTTGCTCCAGCAAAGGGAAGACCTTCTAACGGACGAAGGAAAAGCTGGATATACTATTTATAACTCGGTCTTCGAACTCATCGTTTGTGCAATTTTTGAACTCCTCAGTATATACAAAATTCCTCTTACTATTCAAGATGTACCAATAGAACTCACACTTTCGGCCTATCTTAGCTTGCTGCGCGACCTCTATACTAGAACGAAGGATATAGAGCTAGAAATACAGCCACGTCCACAATCAACAGCACAAACCGCCTCTCAACCAAATGGATCGAAGCATGATAACTCTTTTGAGCAAAAGGAGTACAACCATGTTTATCGAACCAACCTTGATCTATCCACCGACCAAGTCAGAGTCGTTGAGCTTCTTCCCGGTACTGGGGATAATCCTATCATGTGTAACCTCAAAGTCTGCACCATCGATAATATCGAAGAAGCCTTGTCATACGTCTGGGGCCAAAAGGAGCATGAAGGCAGCATATTGGTTGATCAACAGTCTTTTCGGCTAACACAGAATCTTTACGACATTCTTTGTGGGTTACGATATCCAGATACTGTCCGAACTCTTTGGATAGATGCTATCTGCATTGATCAATCAAACGTTCAAGAACGCACCCACCAAGTTCGCCTTATGAGACACATATATAGCAAGGCACAGAAGACGATTATTTGGTTACATGACAATAAAAAACCACCAGATGACCCCGACGAAGTCAAGTACTCAACACCTCTTCCCTCAGGTTTTGGGGGGACTACAATGAATGAATACGACCTGGCCTCTATTTTGCGGGAGATTCAACAGCACGAGGATTCGACGTGGAACAAGAAAAAGCTAGCCCTTTTCTACATGCTGTATCGTTGCCTAAAGGAAATTCTTTCTCACGAGTGGTGGAATCGAATATGGACTCTGCAAGAAGGTGCCCTCCCGCCTTCCGAACCTACGATTCTTTTCAGGGGTCATTCATTTTCATTCAACGACGTTAGAGATAGTGCACATTTCATAAATAAAGTAGGAGCGATTGAAGAAGAGAAATTTCATCGCATTCTCAGTGAAGTGGCTGATAACTCAGAAGAGGGTAAGTGCAAACTCTTTATTTCTTATAGTTGATCTATTGCTTTTGGCTATATATTTACTCATATTTTGTCTAAAAAATAAAGGAGCAACCGATTTTTTGTCCGAGATCAAAACTCTAGCCTATGCACTTTCTAGGGCGCCCAGCCGGCCCCTACTATTTGAACTCCGTCCACGTGGAGGGAAAATTCGAGACAAGAAATACAATATCTTCTACATTCTTCTGCTAGAAACAAAAACCCATAACGCCACATGTCCAGAGGATAAAATCTTTGCCCTGGAGTCCCTCCTGCTGCAGTGCATAGGGAATCTTATCTTCCCAGATTATAGAGAGAATTGCGAGGTGATATTTAGACGCGCAACAGCTCGTTGCTATAACGCGGCCCAATCTTTGAACTCTATCGTAACATTTGACCTGCGCTTCGAATCTACAAACACAGCGATCTCGGCGCTTTCTGGTCCGTCCTGGGTGCTAGATTTCAGTTTTTGTGACTCCTCAATTCACAATAATGAAAGGGCAGATAAGGTGACGGATACAGTTACCCTGAACGGATTCATATTTCATAACGCCTTCACCCGTTTCGAATTCCTAGGAAGTAAGGTATTTCACCCATTATTTGCCACGCCAAAGACACTATTCTGTACAGGTATTTCTATCGACAGAGTTTACCAAACTGGAGCCATTCCATCCCTAGTAAAAAGAAGGGAATTTTCAACCATGATAGAGTTTCTGAAATGGATCTGCGCACAGAGTCAACAGAGACTCGAGGCTGAAGGGTTCCCTCGACTATTAGATGCTACAAGGACAGGAGACTCATCGAGGAACGCTTCCAAAACATTTTGGTTCTTTCTCATGGACTTAGATGGGAAGATTCCTCGTGGAGAATTTTCTATGTTTTGTCGGAAACGATTTGAGAAGATTTCTAAAAAACCATAAGCAGAGCTAGGGTCTCACGAGCCACCCCATCGCGAGCTACTTTAATAACGCGTTTTCTTCTAGCTACTTAATTTCTTGTATATATAATAACGCAACAACCATTTAACTATAAAATCTTTTTTTTTTATTAATTTATTTATTTTTAACTAAACTTTATTGCAATGCTTTTATTTAGTTATAAAAAACGCGCGATAGCTATAATATATAATATTAAACTTAATATATTATAATACTAGTCTACTAAAAAATAAAATATATTTAAAGCTTATATTAGTTACTGTTTAATTAAAATATCGACTTAAAAAAAAACGTATAAATATTTTTAAATATTATTTATAAACTTTAAAAAGTAATTAGCTTTTTAAGTTATTAGTTAAGCTAAACTTAGCTTTACGCTTATAATAATTACTTTTAAGTAAATAGCTTAATAAATGCTAATAGCTTTAAATAATTTTAAGCAGCTAAAAAAATAATAGCATATTTATTTTTTAGCTTAAAATAATAATATAATTTTAGCTAAAGTTAAAATTATTAACTATAAGTGCGTTAATAGCACAACTATATTAAATATTAATATTTTTTTTAATTAATTTAATGCTTTTAAACTTATTAGTATTTTTATATAACATATTTTTTACATGAGTGGACCACCCACTTAAGTGGACCACCCCGAATTTTTATATAAAATCTATATATTAAAACCTTAATAACTTTACCAATTTTATAGCTATTAACATGCAATTTAAATATTTAAGCTATTAATATAATAAAAAATCTAAAGATATTTTTTATAATTTTACTACGATTTTATTTCCTAGTAAAATAAAAATCGCGCTAAGATTTTAGCGTACTTTTTAGTACAGCTATAAATAAAATAGTAGTAAAATTATAAAAAATATATTTAAATTCCTTATTAAGTTAGTAGCTAAAACCTTTAAATTGCATGTTTATAGCTATAAAATTGGTAAAGTTATTAAAGTTTTTATATATAGATTTTATATAGGTTTTCGGGGTGGTCCACTTAAGTGGGTGGTCCACTCATGTGGGAAATGCGTTGCTGCTAGTTTAATTTTAATAAAATAAAAATTAGCTAAAGTATAAAAAAAAATTATTAAGCTATTTACAAAGCTATTAATTAGCTAGCTTTAAAATATAATATTAAAAAAAATAAATAAATTATTTACTTTAAATATATATTAGTTAAAAATATAGCCTTTTTATTATTAGTTATTTTTAAAAATATTAATATTTAATAATAATAGTTTTTTAATAATAATTAAAAGCTATTTAAAAACTAGCGGTTTTAGTGTTTATTTAAAAAATAAACTAATAAAGCTATTGCGTTAAATTAACTTAAAAATATTTTTATTTTATATATTTAAGCTTTTTTTAATAATATATAAGTAGTTTTAATATATAATAGCTATAATTTTTATATATATAATAGCTTTTTAGCCGCTTATATAAAAAATAAAATATAGCTAATATTTTATAAGCTTTATTATAGTTATATTATATAAATATTAAACGTTAATATTTTTAGTTTATTTAAAAAAAAGCTATGCAAATAACTTAAAGCTATTTTAATAGCTTATTTAAATATTAAGCTTTTAAAATAAAATATATTAATAGCTTATTATAAAGCTTAGCTTAATATTTTTATAATATATATAATAAAACAAGCTTAAAAAATAGCTAAAATATTAAATAGGCTATATATAATATATTATATATTAACATGTAAAATAAAATACAAGTTTATTATATTATATTTAATTGTGTATATTTAAGTAAGTAAAAAAAAGTTTATTTATATAAAGTAAAATCTTTTTTTTTATAAAAAAAGATTTTACTAGCGTATAAGCTAAATAAAAGATAAAAGATAAAATACTTAAACCTTGCGTATAATTATTATAAAACTATTAGTTTTATAGTTATAAAGCAGGCTTAATAAAAAAGGTCTTTTTTTTGCGGAGCGCTTATAGGTTTTATTTTACTAAGCATATAACAAGAAAGTAATAAAAGGTATAAATTTATAAATTTATTAATCTCTTTAAAAATTTAAAAATTTATTAAATCTAAGGTATAATAATATTAAAAAAACAGCCTTAACTATTATTATTTTTTATATTTATATAATAATATATTTTTTATATTTAGTTATTTATTTAATCTAGTTTTTTAGCTATTAATTTATTTTTATATTAATATATTTATTAAT
>MU380169.1:0-261587 GCA_022495085.1 Xylaria sp. FL1042 | reverse complement strand
CCCCCCCCCCCCGCCCCCCCCCCCCCCCCCCCCCCCCCCCCCCCCCCCCCCCCCCCCCCCCCCCCCCCCCCCCCCCCCCCCCCCCCCCCCCCCCCACATTGTTATAGCCTAGGAGCTTATACTTTTTGCCATCGGCTATGATACTGGCCCAAGTATTTACAGAAAAGTGCACTCTAAGATATATTTCAAGTTAAGCAATAATATTAACAAAATCTATTCCTTACCTTATACCTATGCTATAATCATTAACGCCTAACCTAACCCTTAGCAAACCTAATGAAAAATGAATTAAAAAAAAAAAAAGACTTAAGCTTTTTAGTATTTATTCGCTAGGCATCATGTTTATACATTGCGGTTGCCGCATCTATGTGTCTTTTACCCCATAGGTAGTTAGATTAGTTCTGTAGGCTGTAACAAAGTTCTTCCCTGAACTCTAGCTCTGTCACCGCGTAACATTTTTGTTGTTGTTACGGTAGCAATCCCGTAACAGTTTGTTACCAAGTAAAACTTTCGTGAAAAAGGGATATTTCATTTCCTGTACTTTGTACTTCTCGGACAGCTTGTCGTACGTCGTCCGCAAGCGCGCCGGGCCCGCATACCGTGACCGCCATAGCGCCAACCTGCTGCTCTACTTCTTTTTGCAGAATGGTCGATACGTTGGGTCGACCTGGAAACATCTTGATTCCTTCAGAATTGGAAACAAGTTCTCTACTGTTCTTTGGACGAGTGATAAAGACCTGCATGTTGAAGACCTCCTTGCGTCCTTCCATGGACAGTATCTCGTTCATCCATGGGTACACCCATTCAACGCCTTCAGGATCACGCATAACCCATATCAGGGTAACACGCCTTGTTGCAATGGTTCCGTCCTTGAATCCCTGCAGAAATGGTTTCAAGTACGAAAACTGATGAGTGATACCTGTCGAGCCGGCGAAGAGCACAGCGTGGCCGTATGAATCAAGAGAGTGATGGCCGGCGTATGGGCCCTCTAGAGCCGCCTTCACATACATTCGAGGAGTTTCGCTCCTGCTTGCCATATTGAACAATTTTCGCGTGAAGCCTGTCTGTGCGCCGATAATAAACGAAACAGACGTTGTGCCACGGCGTAGGGCGGCGTTGCTGTACTTTGTCTCTTTCTCTTGTGTGCCGTCCGGAAGATTGTCTAATATCTTGTCCGAAGGATCTGGATGGTGCTCAACCCATGCGATGGAAAAGGGATGGTTCTCCCAAGGACTGGCTCCCATGAAGCGGATGTAGGCATGACTGCCTGGAGCGACGTCAATATATCGAGGTAGATGCATCGTAACACTGGTGCAGTCACCGGGCATGGCTTTTATTTCTGCTATGGTAAAGCCGTGTTGAGATGTCCAATTGTTGTAAGCAAGGCGAAACATGCGAGCGAGTCGTTCGAAGAACCAAAGCAGGAATATGGCGATTATGTAAGGAAGTTGCGGTAGACCGCCGGGGATTGAGGCCGAGGCGCAGTGAATGAGAGTCGTGGTGAAGATGATGATGGCCAAAATGATGTGGACATTGAGGAACGTCTCATAGAAGGCATGGCGAACCGGGGAAAGCGACAAGAAGAAGAGGATTAGTAAGGCGATGGTGCCACCGAAACCAGAAGCGATGAAGGTATCATGTATGATCTTCTCGTTGACCTTACTCCATCCGGATGCGGCAACTTCAACGACGGCCCAAGCAATCGTATGAACCAAAGCCTCCAACACCACCATGCGGCCCATCCAACGATGCAGGAGATTGTAAGTATCGAAGCTGACTTTGAGGAGAGGTATGAGAGGATTATTTCGTCCAGCTAGGATGATTAGGGGAACCATGTTGACTACTGCGAGAGTCCCCGAGCGACCTCGAACTTCAGCGGCCAGGGAGTAGCGATTGGATTGTGACCAGTCCAGGTAGAACATGTAAACGATATTGCTGAGCAGATAAAGGCTAAGAATGACGAAATGGAGTCGGGATGGCAAGGTTCCGATATTGACAGCTGAAGACAATCGGATTTCTCGAGTATGGCGCTTGCGCCAGAGAGGGGCATAAATCAGGTTCTTTTTCAAACTGGGCATCCAGCTCCACTGCGACGACTTCCAGTATCCTTGCCGATTTCCCTCCATAGACATGGCAGAGACATGCCGTAATTTGCTCCATGCTATATCCAGAAGCCTTACTGAGAGGACGATTAAGGCGAGTATACCCAACGACCACCACAGAGAATCCCTAAATACCAGATTCATCGACTGATTGACGCCCGCTAGACCGGTAGCGTACGGGGCAATCGTGGAGGCTGCATCAGCGGCCTCTTGAGCCTGTGTTGCTTCGTTCATTTCTCGTAAAACCAGTATCGGTGAGGGTGTTGCTGATTCGAGGGCAGCGAGCCGGCGCCGCATTAATGACATTGTCTTCTGAGCTGAGTACAGTCTAAGCTAATGTTTAATTTTCTAAGGATGAACGATTCAGTTGCCTCAGTTGAATGGAAAATGGGGGAAATAGGCTGAAATCTATAGTGAGCGAAGAAAGGCTCGCCAAAGGGACTAGGATCCTTCAGGGCAAAGAAGGCTTATTTTATTGACGGGCGCTCGTCATAAGTGCATTGTTTCAAAGACAACGAATGGTAAACAAGAAGCGAGTATAGTCTTTGTGTGAGACCTTGGGCAGGGCTTTTGTCTTGCCAACACCGAGCGTGTTTGTCTTTGTCCTTCAGTTTGTCTCTGATGACTTAAAATCTATGAAGCCCTAACGTCTTGGTGCTCTTTGTTGCTAGAGATGTGACATTTGGGATCAAGGGTTGAGCACACCGTCCGAAGACCAAATAATCCGAACGAGGATGGAGGGTGTGGGCTCCGAGGTGGAAGATTCTTGGTGTGCCAATATTGCTCGGGCCTGAAGAACGGTGGATGTCGGCCGATTCTGGAGAGTATCGTGGCTGAGGGGAAACAAGCGGCTGTTGTTGGTGTACCGACAATACCAAATCCAAGTAACGGGTGACCTAGGAAGCAAACCAAGAAATGTCGATGACTTAGAGGCCGGTGACAGTGAAAGATGGTAGAAAGAAGCGCCTAGCGGCTGCACGCTAATGAACAAGTTAACTGGCTAGTTAAGATTGATCTTCTGCTGTTTTCCGGGTCTACGTCTCGCGTCGACCCAAGCAGATTGCGATTTTCAGTTGATCATGCAGATGACGATATGTGAGATGTGAGATGTTAAGCGGCTGCCACAGGATCCAGCTGCACACAAACAAGGATAGCGACTGAAAATCAGCTCGTCAAGAGCCAAAGAGATAAATAGAAAAAATACCGAAGGGCAATCACCGTTCAAATAAAGTCTGTAAGAATGAATGGATGGCGGGACAAGAGAAGGGGGGCATAACATTTATGAGAAAAGAAAAGAACAGTAGTTCATTCATTGACAAACTAATAACCAGCCCCCGGTCAGTATCCGGGACCTACTTACGCATAGGTAGTTCTGCTAGGTAGTGACCATAGGCCTGTACCCACCATACACTAGATGACGGGCTTATGCACTAAGTATACCTTTACTACCTAGTACTGTACATATAAGTACTTAATGTAGGTAGATTTCTCGTACAATCATCTGCATCTTTCTCCCTGTGGCGTTTGGCAGATTCTCGTACCTACATTAGTTCTATTTTACGTCGGGCCATATAGTCAGTATCATACCACATTGTACCATTGAGCTCCAGACGGACCATGCCGCTGACCATTGAAGCTTGAAGCTTATCAAGTCTCTCTGTCGGGTCTCTACTACGTAGGTCTCTGTCAGGTCTCTCCTCCCCCTCCCACCCCCCTATCTGGCCCTCAGATGGAATGAGAATGAGGCTCCCTGCAGCCTCTGGAAGTGAGATCCCTATGGACTACCCAAAACACCAAGGTGGAGAAGCACAACTCAGCTACGCGAGTTTCTCTCCCTATCATTTCTAGCGGTCGCCAAAGTTGTTCAGAGGAGCGTGGCCAATTGGTGGCCCGAGTCTGAGTTGTATGAGTCGTCTGCTTTCCTGCAGGCTCTGATTGAAGAGAATCGCGTCAGGCTAGAACAACTGGTCGTTGGCGCCTCGCTAGTGGAGGAGCAGACAGGGGTGGCAACAGGGGCGGCTCAAAAGTCTATCTCGGCTCAAGCCACCCCTGTCGTACACGAGTTGCGGCGTCTGATTGGTCACTTGTTTCCTGGCTGGGTAGCTGGGTTGTGGCCCTTGCCCTGTAAGGGCTAGCATGTTTTACTAACTATGCTGTTCGGACGGTTGCTTCAATGATTGACTCTAACAAACCTGCGCTCTCACCAATTCGTCCGAAAGTGGCATGCTTGATTGGATACCGGGCTTCCGTTTAATTGATCTTACAGCATGCAACCCCGTCTTTCCTCGCCTACGAATAGGTAACCGGTAAATCATGAGGGAGGCATCCCACTCTAACTGCAAACATCACATGTGCAGCTCGGAGTTTTGATATACTTCTTCATCTCCTGCACATAATGACATCTCATTGTAGTTCCGGTTCAAAGCGGCTACTAACGCTCACCTACCTAGTGCGACCCCGCGATTCAGCACATTCGCATGGTACAATGCATTAATGAGATCGGCTCGAACTCTATTTAAGAAACGACATTCTCGTGCAGTGCTGCTCGTGGATGATCTGGCATCTAGCTACGGAGGACCAGCTAGACTGACTACACCGGAAGAATAGTCTCGCGCGTACAAACTTTGGGTTTCAAAGGGGACCGCCCCACGTTATTGCTTCCTATTGTCACGTTGTAAGCTTGCCGTGCTTTTCTAGTGTAGTACGGAGTAGTTAGGTAGGCCAAAGCTTCTTCACTTCCGGCCCTTTCATTCCAAGTCGCGCTTTATAGAACCGAGACCCCGGAATAGAACAGAGAGGTTATCGTCAGCATTGGGAGGCGAGGCTTACTTTACCATTACGACCTTGCACTACCACGATCCGTAGTTATCGAAAGTTGAACAGTACTGGGCAGTGTTACTAGGGTACCTGCGACACGCACGTCTCCGTCCGAAAGGTCTCATCTCTATCTAGAAGCCGATTTATTGCCCTCATTGCTCAGCACCCCCCTTTTTGGCTGATTACTGGTCGATTACGTATGAAATTAGCACAGGAGTACAGACGCTCACCCATGATCCTTTGGACCCTATGACGTGGGTTTACATGCACCTTTCTGCTTCTGCCTTGGCAAGGCGCAACAGTACTAAAGGAGAGCCTAGCAGCAAAATTGCTTAGAGACTACGATTTGCTAGATGAGTTAACTCCAAGGACCGTATACTATCAAATGGTGTTTTATTGAAGAAAATTAGGACAGTAACAACCATAACACTGAATATCACAGTGTGGAGGTAGGTTAATAGAGTACCTTATTGAGGGCAACTACTAGTTGTTTAGAACCTCAACGAACAAATATCTGTCTAATATAAAAAAGGGACACGTTAATATGACGAAACATTATTTGGCCCCTTCGCTGTACAGGGAAATAATCTAGTGCCCCCTTATCCCTTCTTTTACTTATCCTTAGAAGTAACCATTACGTCTGTCGAGAAGAGAAAGACTATAACTCTCCCAAAGTGATATAAGTTATTTACCTATATTTACATAGGTTATTAAATTCACGTCTTTGAGTATAATTATTGTCACGTGCTTTAAGGGACGGCAATTTGCTAACTAGCGAAGTTTGCCGTTTACTAGACTAGTCTAGAGTGAGTGCCCACCTAGTGGATCAGACTACCTAATGGATCACTTTTCCCACCAAAAACCACCAACTTTAACGATTAATAATTAAATAAATAAAATAGATATAGAAAATCTAGTAGTATATTTAAAAAGCCAGTAACTAGGATTATATAAAGGAAAATTAGCAGATAGCTAGAGCTAATCTAAAAAAAGAAAAAAAAGAAAGTATAAACTATAACATTTTGCTATATAAAATACTAGTATTTTTGTTAGTACTGAAAGAAATTATTAAAAATCAATAAGTAGCTATATAGAGCTGTAATTAAGGTATGCTATAAAGAAAAATCTAAAGAATCTAAAGCTGCTAGCCGCTTATTTTTCTGATTTCTTCTGGCTGAGATATTATAAGAGGTATATATTACCACTATAAAATTATAGTGGTAACATTAGACCTTGGAATACCTCCGTTGAAAAAAATCTGAAAAATAAGCGGCTAGTAGTCTTGGATTTTTTAGATTTCTTTCTATAGCATACTTTATTTACAGCCTTATACAGCTACTCGTTGATTTTTTAATAATTTTTTTTAGCACTAACAAAAATACTAGTATTTTATATAACAAAATGTTATAGTCTATATTTTCTTTTTTTTCTCTTTTTAAACTAGTCTTGGCTACCTGCTAATTTTTTTTTATATACTTCTAGTTACTGGCTTTTTAAATATCCCACTGGATTCTTTATATCTATTTTATTTAATTATTTATTTATTGTTAAAGTTGGTGGTTTTTGGTGGGAAAAGTGATCCATTAGGTAGTCTGATCCACTAGGTGGGCACTCACTCTAGGGAGCACGAGATCATCCAAACACTTTAGATCGCGCGAAGTGGCGGTTGTACAGAGAGATGTATTAAAGCATATCTCCCTAGGTAGTGCCTATCTACATCCTTGTGTAATCATCGTCATGTTTCGTTCGATCGACAATATACACACGGCATGTATACGTATGCAGTAGCTATGCTTGTTCTAGCTGGAAGGTCTCTAAGCCCAAGTGTAAAGATACAACAGGTAGAAAGATATGAAACCTGTGTTTGCGATGGGATGGCTATAAAGGAGATACTACTTACCACCTGGGTATCCTATCAGGGATTGAGAAAAAGGGTGCGCATACACGAGGTTTTATGGTTATAAGCTTCGCACAGAGCCTGGTTGAAAACTTACCGGTTCTGTAGGATTGTGTTGAGGGATAATTATCTTCTACCTATTATAAGAGGGCATGATTATTAGTGCACATTATTTGCGAGGTATATCTACTTTGAACATCATGAGTGAAGTTCACTGTATATACCAATATTGAGGTAATTGGTATAAATGCACAAATTCTTATATCCCATTTAGAGGGGCTTGCACGCCTTGAGCAGATGCTGTTGTGCAAGTTGCCAACTCGACTGCAAGCAATGAAGAAGACATACAAAGCGAAGCAACTCACGTCATAGCCTAGACTAAATTGTATAGAACAAAGGCGACAGAACCTTCCGATTCGAGATTACTTCGCGCTTCTCTTTCTCCGTCTGCGAGTATTGGATCCAGCCAATGAGGGGGCGGCTTTGATTGAGGCCAGCACCGTGGTCTCGATGCTACGCGTGTTGTATCAATCACTTCCCTTGGACGAGAGACCTACCTACTACCGCAGCAGCTAGTCTAAAGCTCTCGCACTAGAAACGAAGGTCTTCGACATGTCTCGATTTCTCAATCCGGCCAAGATAGGCCTTCTTGCCCTCATTGAGCTGTATACCAATAAAACAGTGCCAACATCTTCCATCGTGGACGTGCTTTCTTTCATAACGTCCCATTTGATAGATAGTGATATCTCCAACTCGGCTTCGAGTTCAAGCGACCGGTGGCGCCAAGCTGAGAGCACCATTAATCTTGTTGTTTCTATTTCGGATTTCGAGAAGGTGTTGACGCCACATACCGCGGCCTCGGGAATGCCAGGCCGTAACTTATGGTATGTATTCCTGGACAAGCTGTGGAAGATCGACTCGCTGCATGCTTTACATGACTTCTTCGATAACTGTTCGGCCATGCTCGCCAAGACAAAGGAGGAGCTTCGGCGGGACGCAGAAGCTGGAATCCCGCCGCCTGCACCTGAGGTCATACAGCTGTCCCGCAACTCGCCATTCGGCGCGTTCGTGCGCAGGTCTCAACTTGAGTTCACGCGCCTTCGCTTCCATGATGCCATTGAGTTATGGACAGACTTCGTGAGGTATCGTGACACAACTGCGGCATATTATAGGAAGAAGACACCTGCTTTCCAGCCACTAAGCTTTGATAATGTCCTTCTCACCGGCGAGAATGAATGGGGTCAAACAGTGGAAGCCATAGCTTCAGTGGCTTACGGTCGTACGCTCAGAGACGACCCGAACGCGACACTGCCTGTTAGCACGGATGATATTGAGAAGCTCCTCGAGTTCCAGATCGACCAGATGCAAAGGTACGGCAACCGGGTACCCTTGGAAATACGGCACCAGTTCCATGATCTCGCCACAGATAGCTACATGGTCCCGAGCCTATCACACTATCTAAGCTATCTGGAAGCTTGGCGAGCGGGCGATTATTCGACTTCGTTCGATTATTTGCACCGATATTTCGACTACACAATGCAGAACAGAGATAGATCATTCTATCAATATGCTCTGATGAACCTTGCCGTGCTTCAAGCTGACTTTGGGTGCCACAAAGAAGCAATTGCTGCCATGCTAGAAACAGTATCAACGGCTAGAGAGAACCGCGATATGACCTGTCTAAACTTTGCCCTCAACTGGTTATTCCATTTTGGACGGGCGCACCCTGAAGTCACGCAGGAGCTAGAGTCAAAAAGCCAGTTAGGCACAGGCAAAGAGTCCCTTGTATTTTTACGAAGCAGAGCAAAGGAGACCGGAACTTGGTCGCTGTG
This sequence comes from Xylaria sp. FL1042, assembly GCA_022495085.1. Lineage (NCBI taxonomy): Eukaryota > Fungi > Ascomycota > Sordariomycetes > Xylariales > Xylariaceae > Xylaria > Xylaria sp. FL1042. The sequence goes on along the minus strand of MU380169.1, from coordinate 252,939 downwards.
GAGCTCCGCTCTTATGAGCGAAGCAAAGATGTGTCTTTCGCATGGCGAGAGTGTTGCCACAGCATTGGAACACCTGGTTCGAAGCTCGCAGGTCTTAGTCGAGCGAAACATGAAGAATATGGTTGGATCTCAACAATCAATCAACATAGCACTCTGGGATAGATTGGGTGTTACCTACTTGTCAGCGATGACATGTGAGGTATTTCTTCAGTGCCACGCTCGCCATTCGATCTTTGACGACGAGCTAAAAGTAACAAGCCGCCAGGCTTCAATGCTAGCTTTAAAAGGCAGATATGACGAAGCATTGGAGAAGCTTGGAAGCCTAGAGGTAGATTCTTTGCGGGCTTGGAAGCCTAGTCAATACTGGCACAAGTTTCGTGGCATCATAGAATTGAGGAGAGATCTGCATCATAATAACCTCGACGGTGCTGAGCTGCTGCTCTCGCAATTACTGCAATCGAAGAACGAAGATCTCGAGCCTGACCTGGCCTTCGCCATCGACACACTTCATGTCGAATGCCTTGTCCGCCGAGGCAACATTGAAGACGCTTTCATAAAGGTTGAAAAATTGGTCACGGAGCTTAGGGAGGAGAACAAGGACATCGCACTTCGAGTAAGGCTCCTACTCCTGAAAGCAGAATTATTAGATAAATGCGGCAGACCACAAAAAGCGTTTACTATCGTTGTGCGTGCAGCGAATGTTGCCTGGCGAGCACGCCTTATACCCTATCTATGGCCAGCTATCGGTGCGTTGGCCAACATCCTCTGCTCACTCGGCGAGTTTGAGCCTGCTATCCAGTTATTATACGCTGTGCTCCCACGCAGTCTGGAATGCGAGAACTCGACTATGACGGCGAAGCTATACTCGCACTTAGGGGACGCAAACGTGGGCATGGCTGGCAAAATGCCGCCTCAGTCTAACAAGCGCAGGGAATATTTGATGAAGGGGGTAGAGGCTATTGAGAAGGCGTTCAACTACTACTCAAACGTCGAAGATATCAATAAACAATGTGAGATGATGGCCAAGAAGGCCACTGTCATGAAGGTGGCTGGAGACTATGTTCTGGCGAATGATTATGCTGCGGCGTACCTGGCATTACGTAGTGACGATGCTCAGTTGAAGATATAGAGCTACAAGACTAGTGCTCGCATTGAATGGCTTTTACTGTTTTTTAAGCAGAGCGGTAAACATAAGAATCATACCCGGTTGAAATATGTACACGGTACCTGCAATGAATAAAAGTACAGCTCATTCGAGATGTGATCTCGCATTATTTATCACTCCAGTTTATATGCCGACCCTGCTTATTTTTTAATTGGCCTTCCCTAACATCAGCAGCAGGGGCTGCGACAACATCACCTCCACTCATGTCGTTAGTGGCCCACATACGCTCAATGCAAAGATTAAAGGGCCCAGGGACGCGATCTGTCAGCCCAATGCCGAGAGTGCGGACCTTTTGGCGTAGGATCTCAGTCTGAGGCTCGACAACAAAGCCGTGGTTCGTACGCACGAAATCGTTCCACTTGATCAACACCGTTTCCCACTCGCCGGGTCGCTTCGCGAACAGCCTATGTTGGTGCAGATCTGTTGGCACCACAGATTCGGTTTGTACATTTACTAAATAGCTTCGTCCATCGGAGCGGATCCGAAGCGCGAGATACGCATACATGTCGATGTCGAAGAGCGTCTTGCCGAAGACTGTCCGCTTTGGATCAAGAGTCCGCCATGCGGCGTACCCCGACCGTTGGATGTTGGGTTTGTCGGGCGGAAGCTCGGTCGATATCGTGCCGTGGAAGCGTGCGTAGCCGGGCCCTTCAGTCGGACCTGAGCCGGGAGCCCAGTCTAGAGCCACATTGGAGAAGCCCCCGATGTCCTTGTCGCTTAACGTTTTGCAGGATTCTATCGAGTCGCGGCTGTGGAAATTGGCGAGAGCGAGGGGGCCAGAGGGGCCTTTGATACCCTCGAGGTTAAAGGCTATGTATCAATTGTTAGTCTAGTCCACAGAGAAAGTCCTAAGGTCGGACGAATAGAGGAGAGGTCTCATACTGATGTTGGAAAGTCGTTTGAACTCGTCGATGCTGCGCCCCCAAAAGCCCTTGGAAAGACAAACTCCTGTCGCGCGCATTATGTCGGTTGAGCCAGAAGAAGAGGGAAAATGTTGTAGATTTGTTTAATCCGATGCAATGAAGGTTACGCCCGGGAGCCAAAAGGCTCTGTCGCTAGCTTTGACATTAGCAGTCGGATGTGGCTTGTTTCTCAGGTGTTCATTGGAAGAGTAGAGTATCTATCCGTCGACAGTATTTTGTCAATACCTATAATGGGAAGATATCTCTGTATCTGAGGCTAGATAAAGTTGTAGATCGCTTGTCAGAGGTATCAGTGACGAAAGCTCGGACTCCACTACATTATGCGGTACCTCCTCGAATAGACAGCTGGATCCGGACCGCCACCGCTGGAAAGTATACCTGGGTACAGAGTCTCTCCACCAAAAACCGACCAACATACTCTGTACTATGCCACTAAATACCACCATAACTCTACTACTTTAAACATTGATTAAGTAGCCAGATAAAATAAAATGAAATATCATGTAAAAAATAGAGCCTTTCAATATTTACCTTCTTTGAGATTTTATTTTTCCTATCTTTCCTAGTTGTTCGGTTGGCGTTTAATATTAGCAGTGCTTTTTGGAGTTGTATGTGGAATGGGTGCTCTGCTCTGCTCTGCTAGCTACTACCTAGGCAAAGCTTAACCCCTGTTTCTCCCCTGTTTCTCAGGCTACGCAAGGTAGGTAGGTACCTCGTTAGGCTACCTGCAAGTATATAGGTAGCCTAGAACTTGTGGCAACCAACGGAGCTTGGCTGAGATATACCCATTACGCAACCTGGGGTGCTCTTGGCCTGCTAATATCTTGATACCCGCAGCCTAGCCTCACTACATTGCGCAACCTCCACACCTTACATCGAAGCCCTGCCAAACAGAGACAGAGAACTCGCCTAATTTACTCTCAGCGGCTGACGACTGCCTTCCTCGCACTACACGCCATTGTCGCTTGGAAACCAGACAAGCCATCCATTTCAGGCAGCAGTTTTCCCGGCCTGTCCAGTGTTCTTGTTCTGATAAATCACATCGTCGCACGGGTAGCTGCTGTTTCTCCCTGCCTGCCAGCGTTTCCTTATCTTGCGTCTTGCGCTCTCCTGAGACCTCGAACGACCGAACGGAAGGAAAGCGAGGTGGGATGCGCTGTCGCTGAACAGCCGCTGCAGCTTGCTCTAAGCTCTTTCCCGATTCTTGTACCACGCCGCTGTCTCTTCTCGCCCTTCGCCATCGTCCCCGCGGCGGCTACACAAGACTCCATTCGTAATGGCGACGACCCGTAGCTTGGACCACACGAGGTGCGTTGCGCTTGTTCTGCTTGCATGTCTTATGGTGTTTCTTTTGCGTTGCTATTGCCCCTTCGTGCTCGACGACATCTGTTGCTGCTCCCATGGTTCAGCAACACCTATATACTATCAACATGTCCTGTACGGCCGGGATGGTGTGGGCTTATCCGTCTAACAGGTCTGAAGCCGAATTGGGCATTCACATTCGAAAAGCGACAAGCACCGACGAGACCGCTCCGAAACGTAAACATGTGCGCGCCTGCATTGTCTATACTTGGGACCACAAGTCCTCGCAGTCCTTTTGGGCCGGCATGAAAGTGTATGTCAATACGATCTTGTGGGATGACCCCGTGAGAGATGGCCTACTGATTTGCTATACGATACTAGACAACCAATTCTCGCCGATGAGGTACAAACATTCAAGGCCCTGATTACGGTCCACCGAGTATTGCAGGAGGGCCACCCCCAGGCACTAAGAGAGGCCCTGGCAAACCGTGGCTGGATCGATGGCTTGAACAGAGGAATGTCGGGCGAGGGCGTCCGAGGATACGGTCCATTAATCCGAGAATACGTTTACTTCCTGCTTGCAAAGCTCTCGTTCCACCAACAGCATCCCGAGTTCAACGGGACGTTCGAGTACGAAGAGTATATTAGTTTGAAGGCAATCAATGACCCGAATGAGGGCTATGAGACTATTACCGACCTAATGGCCTTGCAAGACAAGATCGAGCAGTTTCAGAAACTCATCTTTTCTCACTTCAGAAATGTTGGTAATAATGAATGCAGGATCTCAGCCATCGTGCCTCTAGTCCAGGAGAGTTACGGCATTTACAAGTTCATTACTAGCATGTTACGTGCTATGCACTCGAGTAAGTTATCCGTTCGAGTGTAATTTTGGATGGGCTTCTAATTGGATGGGCAGCAACTGGCGATAACGACGCATTAGAGCCCCTTCGGGAGCGTTACAACGCGCAACATTATAGATTGGTTAAATTTTACTATGAATGTTCGAACTTACGATACTTAACTGGTCTTATCACTATTCCCAAACTCCCCCAAGACCCTCCCAATTTGCTAGGTGAGGATGAGGATGCACCAGCGCTACCCGCCCGACCGAAGCAAGAGATTGAACGCGCACCGACGCCAGTCCACGAACCAAAGTCGGAGGAACCTGACCAGATTGCTGAATTCTGGCAAAGCGAACTCGATCGCCAGAATCGAGAATATGCAGAGCAACAGAGGGTATTACAAGAGCGTCAGCAGCAAGCCCTCCGGGCCCAACAAGAAGCCCAGTTACAAGCTCAGCGAGATTTTGAAGAGCAGCAAAGACGTCTGGCTGAACAGCAGCAAAGAGAGCAAGAAGCTCTCATGAATCAGCAGTACCAGATGCAAACGCAAGGCAGACTGGCTGAGCTCGAGCAGGAGAATTTGAATGCCAGGGCACAGTATGATCGCGATCAACTAATGCTTCAGCAATATGACCAAAGAGTGAAAGCACTAGAAGGAGAACTGGCGCAGATTCAGAACAATTTTGGCCAGCAATTAAATAGTAGAGATGACCAGATTCGCTCACTTCAGGAACAAGTTAACACATGGCGTACGAAATATGAAGCGCTGGCTAAACTCTACTCACAATTACGACATGAACACCTTGACTTACTTCAGAAATTTAAGTCGGTTCAACTCAAGGCGGCTTCGGCGCAGGAAGCAATCGAGAAACGTGAGAAGCTTGAGCGAGAAATTAAAACGAAGAATTTGGAGTTGGCAGACATGATTCGCGAGCGTGACCGAGCATTGCACGACCGAGATCGAATGACTGGCAGTAACAAAGATGAGCTCGAGAAGCTTAAGCGAGAATTACGCATGGCCAACGACCGGGCTGACAACCTGGAACGAGCTAAAGGCAACGAGCTATCTTCAATGCTTGCGAAGTATAACCGCGAAATGGCGGACCTAGAAGAGGCGCTGCGTACGAAATCTCGTGCTTTAGAAGATGCCCAATCTAAGTTACGTGATGGCAGCTCGGACCTCGAGCAACTGCTTCGTGAGAAAGAGGAAGAGTTGGAGGTTTACAAGGCCGGGATGGATCAAACTTTGATCGAATTGAACGAATTAAAGCTCAACCAGGGAGATACGGATATTGCCATAGACGGTCAGCTTGACGCCTTGATTATGGCTAATCTAGACAAGATCAACGATATCATCGATTCAGTGCTACAAGCAGGTGTTGCACGGGTTGATGACGCGCTATATGAGCTAGATTCGACAATGCAAGCCGGCAACCAGAACGCCTCGCCACAATATGTTTTATCACAGATCGAGAAGGCATCTGCTAGCGCTATGGAGTTTGCGACAGCTTTCAACAATTTCATTGCTGATGGACCAAATGCGACTCATGCTGACCTTATTAAAGCTATCAACGTTTTCTCAGGCTCCGCTGCCGATGTATGCAGCAACACGAAAGGTCTAACTCGTCTGGCTACTGATGAGAAGAAGGGTGACCAGCTCATGAATGGAGCACGTGTCGCTGCTCAGTCAGCAGTAAAATTCTTTCGCGGGCTCCAGAGCTTCCGACTAGAAGGCATGGATCCTATCCAGAAAACAGATGTTGTCATTAACAGCAATAATGATGTGCAAATGAATCTCCAGAAACTGAATAAACTGGTTGAGACATTTGCGCCTGGTTTTGGCCGCTTGGCGAACAACAAAGGTGACTTGGGCGAAATCGTCGACAACGAGCTCAGCAAGGCAGCTGATGCTATTGCGGCTGCGGCGGCTCGCTTAGCTAAGTTGAAAAACAAGCCTCGTGACGGTTACTCCACGTATGAGCTTAAGGTCAATGATACTATTTTGGATGCTGCGATGACAATTACAAATGCAATTGCGCAGCTCATCAAAGCAGCCACAGCCACGCAGCAAGAGATTGTCCAAGCTGGCCGAGGCTCTTCTTCAAGGACAGCTTTCTACAAGAAGAATAACCGATGGACTGAAGGACTCATTTCTGCCGCGAAAGCTGTCGCAACCTCCACAAACACACTTATCGAAACCGCCGACGGCGTCATTTCTAACCGCAATAGCCCAGAGCAGCTAATTGTAGCATCAAACGATGTAGCCGCCTCTACCGCTCAGCTCGTTGCTGCTAGTCGTGTCAAGGCCGGCTTCATGAGTAAGAGCCAAGAGAACCTTGAGCAAGCCAGTAAGGCGGTAGGCGCCGCTTGCAGGTCTTTAGTCAGACAGGTGCAGAACATGATCAAGGATCGCAACCAGGAAGATGAAGCCATCGATTACTCTAAGCTTGGGACGCACGAATTCAAAGTTCGTGAGATGGAGCAACAGGTAAGAAAACATATCGACCTTGTGATATTTTACCGTTATTCTAACTGGGGGGTTTTTTATAGGTTGAAATTCTCCAGCTTGAAAACGCCTTGTCCGCTGCCCGACATCGTCTTGGTGAGATGCGCAAGATCTCTTACCAAGAGGAGTAGATGAACTTTACAGCTCGCACAAAATCTTTCGATCTCATTTGGGTCCTCACTACAATACAAATTGCATTGGCAGAAGTTATCTATCTTGAGTTATGTTATGGTGTAGCAAATCCGAACCTTGCTAAGACCAGTGGTTAATCTTTTAATGGAGGTAGCCATAAGGGAAGGTCTTGGAGGTTCGTCCTACTATACAAGGGCTTGACGGACTAGTTTGATCATTAATACCAGGTATGTGCCCAGGGGGTACTTGGCCAAGCGGGCCAGTGAGAGAGCGGAAACTTCAAAATTCAAGATTGTATGTGGATGTGTATATTGCCTTGGGAGAATCCACTTCCTCGTAGATAGTATTTGAGGCGGCTTGCCCCCTCTCTTTGTTCGCACACATGTGCCCCCGGTGAAATGTTGGCCACCTCACTTGTTGGATAATCATTGGCTATTATTGCACAACTTAGCATTTCTATGTTGCTGCGTCACCATTATACTGCAGCCTAATTTGCATTCGTCTCAATGTAGTGAAGAGACAAGTGAATAATGAGGCAGGGTGGAAATCATTAACGGTGAACGATCTTAACACAACAGTAAACATCAGATTACATGTTCTGTATTAACAAAAGAAAGTCGCATATCTACAAGAGGATAGACACGTAGGTGAGTTAGCGGTGGTTTGATAGCCGTGGGCCACTTTGTCTATTTCCATTGCCTGTTTCTCCTTTCTCCCCGGGCCCTTCTCTACACCTTATGATACAGACATTCACGCCAGAAATATTCCCTTCAAGCGGTTCTGATCAATGATTTGGAGTAGTTTATTGGACCTTGTCTTTTTTGTGGTAATTGACGCTATCGTTCCAGCTGTTGATCGTGAATTAGTTGTCTATCCATCCCTAGAGAGCACTGTATTGGGGAGAGAGAGGGGAGAGGGCGGGAAAGCCGTACAACAGAGTCTTGTCACCGTCGCCCCAGGGGAAGTTCTTGGTGCGGATGTTCTGGTAGGGGTACTCGACGCGCTCCTCTAGAGGGGGCATGTGAGACCAGTGCTCCCAGTGCTCGTTCCACAGGTTGTAGGCGTTGGCGCCGGCGAGGACTAGGGCGGGAATCACGGCACTGTTCCAGCGTAAGAAAGTCAGCCTTCTCGTTTCCTTCGATATCATGTCCTCGTCGTCATGCTGCGCTCATTGCCATACGCGCAACACCAACAGTAAGCGAGGCTCAGAGCATAATGGCAGAATAAAATGCGTATCGGGAATTCAAGGTCGAGCATTCTGGAAGTATATATCATTGTTGGGGGATACCCGGCGGGTTCTGTTCAATGAAGCTGGGGTTACGGGTTCGCTTACTAGATGGAGATCTTGCGCCAGAGCTCTACGAGGCTATTAGCAAACGGACAGGTGGAAAAGAGAGCCAATTAACTCTTTAAAGGTCGACAAAATAACATGACTAACCAGCAGTGGCGGCAGCGTGCTCCTTGATACCTTGTCGCTCCTTGACGAACTTGTTTTCGGTGGAAGCAAGACGGCGCTGGATGGTCGAGCGGACGGCGGGAGCGCGGAGCTGAGCGGCCAGGCGCGGGGTGGCGCGGAGGACCTGGCGTTGGAATACCATGTTGGACTTTGGCAGGATTGGGTCGGAGGGGAGATTGTTCTTGGTTGTCAATTGAGGCTCTTTTGGTCGGGGTCTGAGGTGAAAGTCGCTCTAGATTGGGGGATGAGATCAGGATTGGAAGCTCCCGAGCTTGGCCCGGTTGTTCTTCGGCCAAGAGGAGAGATGGGATGGATGAATCAGACCACCTGCAATTGGGGCGTGAGGTGGTGGACTCATGCTTATGTGGTCTGTGCGTAGTTGCAGCTGCAGGTGGATAATGGTATTTGTACATACGGAGTACATAAGTAGGTAGGTAGGTAGGTACTTGAAGTGTCACATGATTTCGGGTCAGTTTGGTGACGCAACCCAGCATCGCGGTTGGCCAGAGCTTCAGGTTTAGTGAATGCAGTTACTTAGAACACCTAGTAGATTGAATTAACCTACCTAGATTCGGTTTCGTCCAACACACCTTCCCTGCGGCTCTTGAGAGACGCTAAGCGCCTTGTCAAGTCTTCTCTTGCAGCACATCTACTGATGAGCTATTCGCATGCGCCGTGTAAGCTTCCGGGGATGAGCTTTGGTGGCATCGTCAGGGGGTAATAATGGATACGCCGTCTTGACGTGAGTTACTCGTCGCAGATACACCGTCAAAATGGGTCTACGTATAACATCATGGAATGGTACGCTTTCCTTCTCTTCGAGGTCGAGCATGTAACTGATTAAATACGCAGTAAATGGCATTCGGTATGTTGTCACAGTTATTGAGATATATGGCCGATGCTAATCCTGCCTGCTAGTAACCCCTTCGGTTACCAACCATGGAGGGAGAAAAAGACCTTTGATGTATGAGCCAAATTTTCTTATATCTATAGTAGCCCGTCTAACTCTCCCATAGGCTATGTTCGATGTCTTAGAAGCAGACATAGTTGTCATGCAAGAAACCAAGATTCAGCGCAAAGATCTTCAGGATGATATGGTATTAGTCCCTGGCTGGGATGTGTTCTTCAGCCTCCCGCGACACAAGAAAGGTATATGGGAACATCTCTACGACCTTTTTGGCCTGGCCTTCAAAGCTCACGTGAATCACAGGCTATGCTGGCGTCGCCATTTACACTCGAAACTCAGTCTGCGCACCCATTAAAGCAGAGGAGGGCATTGTTGGTGTTCTATGCTCTCCAAATTCAACTACTCAGTTCAGAGACTTGCCGAAGGAGGAACAGATCGGCGGCTATCCTCAGCCCGGCCAGCTTCAGCTTAACGGAACTGTCGACGAGCTCACGCTTGACTCGGAGGGCCGCTGTGTGATACTGGAATTTCCAGCTTTCGTTTTAATTGGCACATATAGCCCGGCGAATCGAGACGAATCCAGGGATGACTTCAGACTCGGTTATATGGAGGCGTTGGACATACGGGTGCGCAACCTAGTGGCCATGGGAAAGCGTGTCATCGTGACGGGTGACCTCAATGTTGTCAGAGATGCCATGGATACAGCGAACCTCTCAGAGCGTTTGCGGAAAGAAAATATGGCGATGGCCGACTTCTTCTCAGCGCCGGCTCGCCGTGTTTTCAACCAGCTTCTTTTTGAAGGGAATGTAATCGGACCTAGGGACGAAGATAGGGAGAAGCCGATGTTATGGGATCTCTGTCGCCTTTTCCAGCCCACTCGGCAGGGCATGTTCACCTGTTGGGACACGAAGAAAAACACTCGGCCAGGAAACTTCGGTAGTCGGATAGACTATGTCCTGTGCAGCGATGATATGAAAAGTTGGTTTATTGATTCCAGCATTCAAGAGGGTCTGATGGGATCCGATCATTGCCCAGTATTTGCCATTCTTAATGACACGGTACAAATCCATAATGAAGAAGTCTTCATAAAGGATATTATGAATCCACCAGGGGCATTCAAGAATGGGAAACGATTAAGAGAATGGTCTACGAAAGACTTATTGCCACTATCGGCAAAGTTGATACCAGAGTTTGACCGTCGTCAAAGTATTAAGGATATGTTCTTCAAGAAGCCCGCTGTTCCAAAAGGCACGCCGGCGTTATCCCAAGAGTCTTCAATTAGCCAGGCCGATGACCCGGAAAAGTTGGTTGCATCAAGGTCTACGAACGTAGCTAGCTCAGAGCCTTCGTCTTCTGCGGAGCCAGCCCATTCACCAGCCAAGTCTTCATCTAATAGCCTCAAACGCACCACCTCCGTCTCCTCTTCCCCCAATAAAGCACAGAAAAAGGCAAAGGCTGGATCGAGCAAAGAACCATCACTGAAGGGACAGAGTAATCTGATGGGCTTCTTCAAACCTAAAGCCACAGACGGAAAGGTTAAAAAACAGGAGGAGCAAACTCCACCGTCGACTGGTGGCCTTGATGACACAGTCGAAACCGAACCCAGTGCCACTCCGGTCGGATCTGAGGTCCTGAAGACAGATACCGACGAGCCTCAAGATGCCTCAGGTTGCGCCGGCACTGAAAACGTATTTGATCCTATTCAAGCTAAAGAATCGTGGTCGAAACTTTTAGGCAGGCGCGTTGCTCCTAAGTGCGAGCATGGAGAGGATTGCATCAGTCTAGTGACGAAGAAGCCTGGTGTAAACCGCGGTAAGTAGTCTAATATTATCGTGCTCCTCATCTTATTTTGGTCTACGGCCTTGATAGCTCATGCAAGTCTTCACAGGGCGATCCTTCTTCATTTGCCCACGGCCGCTTGGGCCCTCTGGCGAAAAGGAGAGGGGAACGGAGTGGCGCTGCGCAACATTCATTTGGAGTAGTGAATGGAAAGCTCCTAATCCTAATTAGTCGATGACACATGGTAGTCATAAAGCCCTTTGAGGGCATATATTAGGTACAATATTAAGGCATCATATTCAGGATGCCACACCCATCCGCCCGGTACGTAACATAAACTTAATTATAATCTCTCGATCAGCTGGAACTGAGGGAGTGGGAGAGATTGGCGTTGAACTATTCTGCATGGAATATTACATGCCCCAGTTTCGTGCTTGACATTGGCTCGCATATATTTTGGCCTAGAGCTTGTAGATAAATCTCCAGCTTCTCCCCAAATACAGACGTCAGGATCATTACCGCTTCATTTGCTCAATGGTGAATTCGTTTTGCTTGGCATTGTTCTTAATAGAGTACTGAAGTGAGCAAAGTATTCTGATATGCATAGCAAGGGGTTAAGTTAAACTTCGCTTGTATGCATAGAGATCAGATTGGCTGAACGCCTCTCCAAGCCTGGAGCTGGAGGTTATCGAGCGCCTCTTCTGTTACTAGAAAGGTGCATAGGCATTGAATAGCTTCATTTGGGTAGTTTAGATTATACCAAGACCTACGATCTGTAAAGTTTAACGCGTACCACCCATGATCTCGTATTCCTTTCGTACCATTACACAGAAGCAATACGCGAATTGCTGTACGAGCTGAGCCCATTGTATTGCAGGTCTCGGTGTAATAAGAGACTACTTCAGCAAAACTATTCAGCGCACGCTAATCCAAGACTATTGACAACCTTGGTAAGTCCTGAAAGTCGAGATACAGCTATAGATATAACCCAAATTCTAGTCCCGGAAATTGAGCTGCATACCACGCGAGTTCGCGAACTCTCCTTACCGCTGAGATAGGGGTACTGCGCACATGGGATTCGGGCGAGCGATGACCTAATCGAGGGAGTTCTAGCTATTACTCCCGCTGCCGCTTTAGGGAGGCGCGCGCTCGGAAGGCCTCCACGAACGCAGAATTCGGATTTACTCGCTCTACAAGGGACTTGCCCTTGTCCTTGTTCTTGTCCTTGCTCTTGCTCTTCCTCTTATTGCTTTGGTATTCAAACTCTGGGTGCATCTGCTCGAGCTCCTCCGCTTTGGCGGCCTCTAGGTCGAACCAGTGCTTATTCTGGCGTCTTGGCAGGGCTCTCCGCTGGGCGCCGATGATCTTGGCTAGACGCAAAGATAGCTAGTATCTCGATGCGGTAGAAATGGAGCGGGTTGTGTTGGTGGTGAACTCACGGGTCTCCGGGTTATGTGCTTTTTTGTGTTGCTACGTGACAATGGGATGTCGCGATTGACGAAATATAATCCCGGCGGTCGGAGGGCGCTTGATGTGACCCTCTTCGTTTTTACCGTCGTCCTCCTCCTCGTCGCCCCCGTCCTTCTCTAGATCAGCTGGGATCCGTATGTTGGCCGAAGGGTTCTGGCCTCGGTTCAGCAGTTCATTCGAACCGGGAGCTGGCGGTATAAATCTCAGTTAAGCCGTTGGTATAGTAGAGTATTGGGGTGTCCCGGCAAGGGTCTCGTACTTGAACACGGCAGACGGCGACAGGAGGTACGGTGGGGTGCTCATAATTGACTGAGCAGGCGGAGGGAACAATACAGGGATACGGCACCCCAAGAATCGTTGGAAAGTGAAGTCAAAGAAATTGACAAGCTCTGCAGTGATGTCGAGATATAATCCATTATGGTTAGTGCCATCTAAATAGAACTCGGCTGGTCTATTTTAAGGAAGAACTATACTCGCAAGGATCAATAAGGCAACCGCCCCTAGGGCGAGATCAGGAACTTTTTGTTTTAATCATCATAACGATTAACATATATAGACACCCATAGCAGCCAGATCTACAATTAGGAGAAACATGATTGTAAATGATGCGCTTAGGAAATAGATAGCCTTACCTAGCTTGCTATTTAAAGCAGCGTTCACCCCTCCGCCCAGGGAGTGGAACGTATTACCAGAGAGCTTGATGGTATGACAAGGAGTGTGAACGTCGAGTTGCAATGAAACCTCATCTCAGAGACCCTGAAGAACGTGGTCTGTGGGATTAGGCATGGTAGTTTCGTTCTGCCAATAGACGCACAAAAGCCGAAGAAATGTTTGTGATAAAACCGAAGATAAGAAATCGATGAAGTGTTGAACGATGTACCGTAAATTGACATTTGAATGATTGGGATTTTTTTGCAACTATTGAACACAGTTTCTACATCATATCTCCCAGATAAATTTGTGTAAAAGATGTGAGAAAACAGAAGCAATATCACCATTTATTTAGTGAGAGGCGTAGGCGGAGAGCTTGGCTGTTATACCGAAAGTAATAAGTAAGTATTCGCTAATTGGCTATTGACTGCCTCACAAACCCATCGAGAGTTGTTCGATTGGGATAAGTACGATGGATTATCTGTTGAGCTTGTCATAGGCATTCGGTTAGGAAGAACGCGGTTCAGGCATGGACTGGAGACATTCCAGTTTACCGATAAGAGCTTAACAGAGTGAATTTTGCTTTAAGTGAACTGCCTGTAGTAGAGAAATGATTTGAAATATGATTGCTACGTAGAAGAATGTATCATAGGTTCTGGGGTGGTACATAGCATTAATGCCGTTATGTAGTAGACAGGGCCCGTCTCACTAGGCTGACGGCTAGTTCATTGAGCCTTGATATAAACCTGGCATATTACCTTAAGAAGGAAAAGCAAAATCCAAGTGCTTGAATGCTTGAATTCCATGTCACTACACTTTTCCGTTGCTTGTTATGACAATGATGATTAGGATTATATAGGAGATTCTATCTTTGTGAAGAATCCATCTATATGTGTAGGAATCACGTTCCTGGTGAAGCTTTTTATCAGAGCTTCACAATGCTTCTCTATTTCCTCGCCAAGTCAATACCCCGATTCTTGTCAGTGTGGCCCCTGGCCTTCCAACAGATAGTTGGGAGGGGTAGCCTGAATACATAGACAAAGTCTAATACCCCTGTTCTAGGGCTGTCACATAATTCCCGACAATTCCAGACCAAAGTCATCCCCGAATTGGTCTAGCACACCACAATACGTCATCTCTTCATAACCCAGAAAACCCCCTCCTCTATCATGGAATAGAGCCGTCGCACAGTTCCGTCACGCTACTTGTAAAAGTAGAGCGTAGTTGATGGCCACCTGCAGCCACTATGTATGTAGCGCAGCATCCCCCATGGATTACTAGTTATCATGTCTAGGAATGGGACTTCTTCACCTTCTTTCCCTTCGTCTTCTTCGTTCCCTTCTTTCTAGGTTTATACTTGTAATCCGGATATAGGCGCTTGTGCTCGTCAGCAGCAACCTGTTGCTGGTCTCTCCATGGTTGTTGTTCTTCCTCCGACATACCATGCCACATCTCACCGAGCTTGGTAGCTAAGAAAACATAGAGTTAGTATAATTGTACAAAAAAGAAGAAGGAGAGGGAGAAGAAGAGGGCGGAGGAGGAGGAGGAGGAGAAGAAGAGGAAGAAGACATTGATTAGTCCCTTTTGGCTTACAGATTTGCCAATTTTGGATCCCATCGCCCTCTCGCTCCTTTACTTCACGCCAATGAGCGCGGCGGAACAAAATAAAGGCATTAGGAGGTCGAGGAATCTTCTTCTCCTTTTTAGCCGGAGGTTCTTTGCGGGGGGCCGGTTGTATGTTGACATAAGCCTTAGCAGGAGGCTGAGCCTGTCGGTCGATTTGCAGAGGGTTACTCTCAAGGCTGTTGCGTTCAAGGCCCGCCTGGAAAGCAATGTTCTGCGCAGCTGTATTGAACTGCCCAGAATGGACGGCAGGGGTGTCGTATGATACTCGCATAGGTGTTGGTGATACAATCTCTGGGGAAGATGTGAGCTCCATGACTTGTTGAAACATGTCCAATGCTGGCAATTGTACGCCTGGAACCGGTGCCCATGGCTGTGTGTAATAAGTCGTATATTGGGAGACATCGAAGCAGCCTGCGTTGGGAGCCGGCTGGGGCTCCTCTGATGCCATGAGTCTTGGGTCAATCAATCCACATCCCATATCATAGGTGAGACAACTGTACTCCTGATCAATCTGAAAGTTTGGTGTAATTGGAATTGGCACAAGAGCACGTAGCCGCGCTCCCGTGGTGATGATCGTAAAATTCATTCCTTGGACCACAGATAGGGGATTCGCAAGATAGATACGATCGTTATTGGTAGTATCGGAGAAAAACTCCACGATGCTATTCAAGGCCATGCTGCATGTTCAGATTAGCTTGGATACACCTTGGGAGCCTACTCAAATAGGCGGAGTTAAATTCATGTCGTGAGCACTAAGTATGTAGCCATACTAATGAGATCAGAGCATCATATGGTGGTGTAATATACATGTTATTGAGAATACATCGGCCAAGGACTTGCGGATGGGCAAGGGGGTTGATGTGTTAACGTGTAATATTAGTCAGATATCTGACACATGTTGTTACAGGACAGGTGTAGAAGAGCCGGACATTTTCGAGGCTTTTGCGCAATAACAAGTGTCTATTGCCCAATATAAGGTGTGAAGGGATCGTGATGTGTATTGATACGGGTAGGTGGAGAGAAAGCTGTAACTGGATAAGAAAGAAAGTGAACTTGCCTCAACTGGTTTGCAATAAATCTCTCGCCATCTTCACCGAGGAGATTGAAATTATCAGTAGAAATCTCGACGATATCTCTGTGCTGGAGTTGAGCGCAGATATTGACCCAGAGATCCTCCACAAATCTCTTCTTCTCCATGAAGGACACATCCATTGCGACTCTTTGTTCCTATGGTGACCAAATCAGTATTAAAGGGCAGTAGACAATAAAAGCTTTAGAGACGACTGACAGTGTTTTGTGTCCTAAGAAGGAAGTGCTTGAATGATGCACAGAAGCTTGTAGACTGTGAGATGCTGATGGCAGCACTCAGAGTATATAGTGAAGAGACAAGTGTGAATGGGGATGTGGTTATAATGTTTTTGTTGAATATCTGCAAGTTCTTCACCCTAGAAAGAGAGTGAAGAAGAGAAGGAAGAGGAAGATGGAGGAAAGGAGGAGGAGGAGGAATAAGAATGGGAAGAGGACGAGGAAGAGAGATGCAGACAGAGGTACAGGAAGAGTCCGCCATTGCTAAAGGCTGTTGCCACGCAACATGGGCCACATCTACCTGATACATCGAATGTCACTCTTTACAATCAAGAAAGTACCTCGCTTAGTATCTACATGAGTTCTTCACTGGATTTCCTGCAGACCATTGTACACAATGGGGCTTTCGCTTAAGTGTGCAAGAGAACAGTATAGTGTTGAAGAGTTAATAGTGTCACTACCTAGTGAGAAGTCACTTAGTCCTCCTGGTAGATTGTTAGTACGTGACGGCTGCATCGATATTGATAATATCTCGTGATTCCTCCAAATAAATGTTTAATTTATGAATTCTAAAGATAATATTCCCAGATAAACAGCCCAGTAAGCTTTCAAAGGGCTACATCAAGACCATGAACCTAGGAGCACAAGAGTTGGCTACAAGAGGATACTATGAATCCATGTCCATTTGACCTGGGCTCTGTTCGCTAACCGATGTATCTACTGACCTGAGTAGTACCGGTGGAATCTGGTTGGTAGAACACTGCGCTCAGACCATCAGTCACCTGATAACATCAACTACAAGTCTACCTACACCACATGCCGGTTACTTCCTGTTTGCTCCCTTATTGTACCTTATCGAGGCTGGTAGCGTGGAGAACCGAGATACCGCCGTTCAATGTCAAGGATGTTGTGCCATGACCACCATAGCTAATACTATAGCGCATCACAAGCTACCTAGGTACGCCAAATATGTGTACTGTAGGTACATAGGTATTGACTTGTAGACTGTATCTTTCTATTGAGCCATTGTTAGCTATGTATTGGCGCTATGGCCACTGATGAAGTGATTGATTGTACTGGCGGGATCAGTACGTTACCCACGTTTCGCTGATACTACAGTATAGATTTGTTCCTAGAAGCTCTTCCCCCTGTAACGCTAGTAGTGTGGTTATTGTATATGTACCTTAATTGCTTATAGGTAAGCATAATCAGAATCGAGGAAGATGAGGGAGCCTGGTGTTGGGAAGGAGGACGCTCTGAGAGGGAATCTATTCCACGTGAGGAGTTGCAGTCGCTCCTCTAGGACTAGAAGTTCTAGCATCTGAACATGGAGTTTCTTATAATTATCACCTATATTTATTCAATGGTCGCATTTCTTCGTATCGCCCTTTTCAACGAAATAGAGACACGATCATTAATTCAACTCGTCGTCGCAATCTTGGTCTGGCATCGATCTTAGAAAAGCATTAAAGTGACACAAGATGATTTATGTAAGAGTCACCAAATCTCCATCGAAGAATTTGTTGGGATGGACTAAGGGAATGTAACAATGTAGCTTATTATCGAACAGACAGCGAAACAAACGAAGCAAAGCTGTCTGATTTAACTGAGATTATCGTCGCATTGCTTAATTCAAAAGAGAGGAAAGCTACTAATCCTACCTCTAGTAAATAACTTTCATATTACTGAAGCCTACACAGGAAGTACTCGTAGGCTCGTACAGCTTAATTTATATGGATTACGCTTCTGCTTGGCGGCATGCCTCATTTGAGAGATATCTAAGGTCCTGCTTGAGTAACGTTCATGTTCTAAGGTGCTTACCCAACAGGAAGTTGGATAATCGTGCTCATTTACAGTATTACGAGGCAGCTGGTTTCCAAGCTGTGAAATATTCTTTCTCCTCAGCGGGTAGTTTTATATTTACATATACTCTTCTCTCTTCATTTTGCTAGCTCTTTATCTACCTGGAATAGTTACTAAGTCCATTGTTTCCGGCAATTGAAAACGTCTATCTGAGCCTGCACCGACCGAAATGGAAGATTTGTTGATCAATTTATTTGGGATCTCCTGTGGGAGTGTATAGGCCTCGGTATTGTAGTTGTATTTAGTGGCTTCGTAGTTTAATGCTGCGAAGCAACTGTATACAGAATTCGCTAACTGTAAACGGTCCTTAACATTCATTCCTAGATCTCCGTAAATAGTGATACTGCTTCGGGTGTTATGAATGAAGTATTGCGACTTCGAGTTGAGCGAGGCATTTGTTGTTGGCTATTATTACTTAGTCTAATATTCCTTGCCACTATTGGAAGAATGAAGGGCGTCTAGGGCTCTGTTTCTAGAATTATTGTCCTGGCTTTTTTAGAATTATTTATTATTTGGAGCTTTTTAGCATTGTGACACGACGATTCTACCAAGGATGAAGAGATACATCTAGGTACCCTTGACGCTTTCTGCCGCGTCAATTCTTGATCTAAAAAATTTCCTGTAAATGATGAAAAGCCGTTTGCTAATTTGAGTAGCCTAGAACTGTTTATTTACTTAAAATGGGACAGGGAACTACCAGTTACATACTAAATGAGGTATGTACTCAGTCGCAAATGCAGCCTGATATGCACCTCTCCTCAATCGTATTATAGCCACTATATCGTGGGTACTATAGGGAGGAGAAATGGTCTTCTCCCATGGGAGACCACTCAAGTTAGCTCTATCATTTGGTATATTATTCATACTGGTATAGAATTGATGGCTGGGGTGCAATTGAAAAATTTCGATATGAGGTAATTCCGCACTTTTTTAATTTATAAAATTGAAAACTTACAATGCTATCCCAATCAAAGGGCCACTCAGAATACTGCGCCGCGCGAGCGTGCTCCCCCTGCCCCCCTGGTTTAACATGGACGCTTTCCTTGAATGTGGCCTCGGCCGTAGATTCTAGAACTATACCTTAGGGGCTAGTGGTTACACAATGATTTTGCGACTCCGTACATTCCGGACCGCGTGGCTTCATGAGCTTACTCCATCGGTTGTTGTTGGCCGTGATGCTTGATGGGTGTCCCGGCTGAATGCCACGCTTTAGGCTCGCTTGACGCAGGCAAAGCCATGAGTCTATTCATGCTTCTCTGATCGGAACGGTACGAATTGTAAGGTTTTGGTGGTAGATATTAGATCGGCATTGTTCCGTGTCGATGAATATCAGAGTTTCCAAAACGTCCAGAGCGAAGGTTACATGTCCGATCCCAACGACCACTGCGTCCTCGGCGCGATAAGCTTCCTGGTCCCTATTCCGGCCCCGGGTGTTGACATGGCACAATATATTCGTGTTATGTTGAGATAAAGACAGGAGCAGACATCCAGATACTCTTTTAGCATGCCCCCACAACTAGCGTAATAAAAAAGTAGCGACCACGACGATGTAGTGCGGAGTAGTTACCGATATCTATGACTCCATGGACTTGGAGGTTACAAGAAGAAGTCTTCTATCCCTCTTTGACTTCGAATAGGTGTTCTTGTTGGGACGAATAGGGAGCTACTAGGTCAGGTAGAAGCAGGTATACTGTAAGACTAAAGCTTGAAGAAGAGAAGGCTCTGAGTCGAAACAACCTCGTATAGAGTATGTATATATATTCCGTCTTGCTGAGTAAGGTATTCTAGTGCACACTCCATATTCCTTCAACTGGCATATGATACTCCTGGGCTTGAACCTACCCATAACGAACATAGCGCGCTTACTTTGGGCGGCGGTGTTGACGTGCGTGATGCAATATTGTTTGCACATCAGCATAGTGTTCCCTTTGTAGAGGGGAGCACATACTCTCTCGACACTTCGCGGGCTGGGTTGGGTTTAAGCGGTGGCCATAGTGCTGTCGGCAACATCTGCAGTCTCGCCGTGGGATCGTGTTTTTCAATTACAGTCACTCTCAATGGTCTCGTGCGCACTATGAATTGTTGTAACAAGTACCTATTCTGGGCGCTTCCCGGCCGCGGGGGGCGGAAGGACAGTGACGGTGCGTGGTCCTGAACTCAATATGGATCGCAGAACCCGAGAAATTGTTTACCTGCATTCTATCTCTCCCCCGGGAACAGCAAAGAACCAACAACCGTTGGTGGAACGCCTAGGCCTGAACATACTCAAGGTGGAAGTACTCTTGCTCAAACTCATACTAGCTACTTCGATTAATACACTCAATAGATCAACGAATCGTCCGCCAACCTGCACCTCCTAGTATGGTTAGTTTCGTCATCAGCAGGATCGTTCCCTGAAGGTATATTTCGAGAAACCCCCGCCAGAAATAAGATCGTCAACAGACATCATATTCGAGACGGAAGCGGCCGGATTGACTCCCCTTTTCCTGGCGACTGCCCCCTTCCTCTAAGGCTTGAGAGACTGTATACGCCGCTAGAGCTATGGCAAATTCTCATGTTAAATAGGAGTCGATAATGCTCCCGACAAAGGGTTTGAAGCAAAAGGATCTTTGCGCTGGGATGCTTTTGCGGTATATCTCGGGCTATTTAGCGATGTGTTTATTAGCAGTGACCAGCCATGTGCATAACACAACTTGTCGTTGAGAGCTTATTTCACTTTTGGTAAACTATATCTGATTCTGGATCTAGGAGCAATGTGGGAATGCGTCCAACAGATTCCTATCCCGAGAGGCAGGCCAAACGAGCCTATACTTCCTATGACAGTCTGGTAGCTAGACTATTGGGGCCTGTCACATTGAAAGGGAACGCAATAATAATTCAATGAAGATCCCGTCGCGGTCGCGTTTTATCTCTAGTCCCGTACTCCTTGAAGCCCGCGTTTTTATCACTGAATAGCTAAGCTAACCCCTTTCTGTCTCACACAATCTACTAGCTCTACTTCAGCAATATGGCTGCCGTTTTTTCTTTTAAAAAAAAAGAAAAGGGAAAAAAGGGAAAAAAGAAAAAGCTCTTCAAGTCCATTTATTTAACCATTTTGTCGACTCCTAATGTAGCAGTGCTGTAAATTTGATGGTAGAACTTGCGAACAAATTATAGTAAGACAGGAGGATTAATTAAGTAAGAGGGCATTAGGTATCATTATTCTGCCTTACGTGAGACTAAAGAGCGTGAACAACTGCCGCTAAAATGGAATTTATAATTCACTGCTTGACTAGATGGAGGATCACTTTCCACGTGCGGCGCTTTTCTCTTGCGCCCCCAACCCCCAAATCGGATTACAGATAACCCGAGAGAGAAGGTGTTCGGACAGCAGCTAGAACCAATATACTCTGTGGGTTAAAGTTTGACGAGCCTATAAATACTGTAACCATGACCTTTATCATATTATAGAGTTGTGATGCTACATATCTAGAGAGAGCTCTGCCTCGTTTATACTAAGACCACTATTTATCGATCTGTGATAAACACTTACGTATACTAGACCGATGGTGAATCAGAGATTTATTGAATGCATATCAAACAGAGACACAAATATCCAATGACTCAAATTCCATTCATTGACCGTAAATCCCAGAACTCCCAGCCTGTCCTGCCTGTTGTGTTCATACCAACCGCTACTATAATAACACTGCCAACGGGTTTCTCCGAGGCTTGCGGTGGGACCGAACCGCCCAAAAGAACTCCTGGTATGCATACATATTAATAATATCATTGTTCGGTCTTAGCGTTGACGGCATCTGCTTCCTTGAACTCGGGATTATCTATCCAGCTTGAGTAATCTTCCTCGTTTTTGTCGTCTTGTGACATGACATGAGATTCATCCAATTCAGGCCATTCAGCTAGGCTAGCAGCTGATGGTGGTGATTCACCAACTCTAAATTCGTGCTTGTTTTCTTCTAGCTCTTGTGTGTCTTCTGTATCTTCTGTGTCTTCCGCATCTTCAACCCATGGCTCCACATAGTTCGTAGTATCAGCAGAAGGTGAACTCGGTTCGGAATCAGCAGGGGCCTCGACAACAAGTAGATGCTCTTCCGTATTCTGGGTAGCATGGATCTCAGATACTCGGCGGCGCCTAGGAAGGGGCGGCGGTGGAACATGCCGACGCTCTGCTTTTTGTTCATTGAGATCTTTGGAGCTCTTGGACGTTAGCTGTGGGGGAGCTGCTACGGGCTTTCGTTTCGGTACAGCAGCGGGCGTTGCTATTTCTCCTGGTCGTGGTAGTGGAGTTCCGGGAGGAGGGAGCGGTTGGCCGCGTCCCATCGGCTGATTAAGGTCCACAGGAGGATCCGATAATTTTCTACCGTTTGTATTCCGGTCGGCCTGCCGTTGTATAGCATTCCAGCCCCATCGTTTCGCAGTGGCAGCAGCGTTTGACATGGCGGCAAGTGTCTTGTTCTTGGTCTCCGGAGTACCATCGACTACTTTGGGCGACGAAGGTTCTTTACGTGCAAAAAGTCCCCTAGGAAGAGAGCCTGTCCCGCTTTTGATTGAACTTCTGCTCGATAGGCCAGGCGAATCTGGGGGCTGATCATTACTTATGATGCTTTCTGAAGATGAAGCGGTATGGCGTCTCACTGGACCTTTGGGAGTGCATTCGTCATTTGACGCCTCAGGTATCGCATTAGCTGATGAACTTGATGAAGAACTTTGAGCTGAGATTATCGGCACCGAATTTGAAGGCGAACCAACTGGGGTCTGTGTGGGTGATTGTGTTCGGGACCGAGCAGAGATGCTTGCCATCGTGCTTACAGCGTCTTCATGAGTACGAGGTGACGGAGCAGGCTTAAATACTTCTGCATGAGCGGCCTCTGTACCAATTACAGGACTTGGCGTAGAGAACGAACCAGACCGGATCGGGAGTGGCACGTCTGGATAGCTACTTGCTGGGTGTTTTGTATCTACAGACGTTGTCGAGGCCGAGCTGAGCTGATTAGGGCTTGTATGTGAGCCCTTGTTCAATTTTCGTGCCCAGAATCCGGTTGGTTGGCTATTCTCGACGTTGGGCATGCTGTGGCTCTTTTCCATTGGTGGTAATTCTGGGGATGCTTCGGGTACGGCCTGCTCAAGCCGACTGACCTCGTCGACATTTCCCAATTGAGCAGCGATTGCCGCATGTTCAGGCGAGTGTACGACTTCGTCGTCTCCTTCGAATATGCCACCACGCCACTTTTTGTGCTCTGTTGAGAAGAATGGTGTATCGTCCCAAAAAGGCGAGACCAATGTTTCTGCAACAACTTCCTTGATGCGGTTTTCAATCTGTCGCAGAATGACAGTATACGTAATTTGCCTTGAGCTGACAATAGGCTCAATAGTCATTTCCATCTTTGGCATGGATTGAAAGCAAAACCAAATTCGATTACTAGGGGGCGGCTTGACTTTGAAGAAGATATGACCTTCCAGCTTCCTCAGTACTACAGCCAGGACAAGGTTCACCTCTCTGGCCTTGAAACGAGGACCAAGATCAATACGAGCGGTAGCTGCTACCTCAAGCCTAAAATTACCGGTGTACTTCAGGTCAGCCTCCATGACCAGTTCACCTTCGACATTGAGGTCTTTAAGGCGAGGATTCGTAAAGTATGGCGCAGAATCGCCCGTATTAATGCCCTGAATAGCAACTCTGGTAAGAAAAGAAGGGCGTTTAACGCGCGATAT
Source organism: Xylaria sp. FL1042 (assembly GCA_022495085.1). Taxonomy (NCBI): domain Eukaryota; kingdom Fungi; phylum Ascomycota; class Sordariomycetes; order Xylariales; family Xylariaceae; genus Xylaria; species Xylaria sp. FL1042. The sequence continues at coordinate 229,300 of MU380169.1, read as the reverse complement.
CTTCTTAGTGAGCTTCTCTATTATCAAGCTCTCGATGTCCTTGGTTTGGTGGATACCAAGGAATATCCTGCCTATGAAGGCATTGAGCCACCGAGTCTGCGTGTGGTCTTCCGACGCATGTAGCTTTTGGACTAGCGATATGATGTGCGCAACATCGAATCGCTGTGGTTTGGGAGCAATGTTCTGGGCAGCGAATGTCTGCTCTTGATTTCTCAATAGAGCAAAATAAAAGTCCTCTTTGGCTGAGCAGTTCTCTGAAAACAAGTAGAATGGCTTCGAAACTTGCATATCGGGCACAGGATCTTTCTTGCCTACCCTCCTAACAAGACAGATGGCATTCCGCTTGATGAACAGTTCCCCTTCTGGTGTGCGGTCTCCTCCCGAGTATATGCTGACGTTGTGGTTGGCTAGTGATATGACATGTCGCACCTCGAGTTGTTCGTCGTCGTCGAAAAGCATGAGATGGCCATGTCTATCGTGATCTGGTGTTAGTCCCGGCCGCATGGTACAGTCAGCCACCACGAGCTAGAACTCACCTTAAGACAACGTAGAACACGTTACCGGCCCGCTTCGGCCGCTGACTGACGCTCTTACTGTCATCCAATGGGCCGGGTGTCTGCTTGCGATCGAATATACTCCTGTACATGGTCTGGTAAACGCTCGGGCTCGGAGCCGCAACAGTCGTGGATCCAACCGGGGTGGAACGTTCGATGGGTTTGGCGTTGATGCCCATGGGCGTATATTCACGGCATACTGCGAAGTACCCGGCGGCTACGTCGGAATCGGCCAGGAGCTTCTGTCTCGACTCCTCCTTCTGGGCCGATTCGAGATCGCTCGTGTCATCGCCGGGCTGGACTATGCCGTCGGTATCGCCGGCCCGGGCCGAGCTGGAACCATCGTGGACGGGGAAGGTGAGGTGGGCGTGCAACAGGACGGCGACTATGACGAGGGGAATGAATGTGATGCCACCGAGGAGGTAAGTCAACAGAAACCCCGTCCAACTACCCATGGCTCCGGTGTGGGATCGCCGGCCGAGCGCAGCGGAATCTGGTCTGGAATGATCATGGATGTGATTTTATACACATTTGGGGGCGGCCTGGAGAAATGAGAGGTTCAAGGGTCTAGAAGGGCCTAAACGAAGGGCAGGAAGAATGGGATCGTGAAGAACGGACGCGACGTGTATGTTGAGCCTACCTATAGATTGCATTACTTGTCTTACAGCAGGATGGAGGTACCTTAATTGGCCCAACAGCTGTACCAGCGGGTTAGCTAAGGCACGTCACAGGGGAGTGGAGCTGGCTTAAGTTCGCGGGGTACGAGATGGCTTGCCAGCGGAAGTGCCTATCTGCGACGGGACTTACTAACTTGGGTAAGTACCTAGCCCACTTTATATAGGTAGGTACCTTGAATTGCAAGCCTTTATAAGTATACCCACCTGTTGTATACTTGGTATCTTTAGGTGTCGTATGAACAGATACCATGTAGGTATGCCTGGGCAGATCAACCTTCATATTACTGGAAATATACCTAGGTTAGATGATTCTAGTCTTAGGTATACAAGAGAGGAAATCACATAGATAGAGTTCAATTGAGAAAATGAAATGGTATCATGTGTTGAAGCACTATGCTAACCCCTTATGCTAAACTACTATCTACTGTAGTTATGCCCTCATGTAAAATATCGCGTTATGCCCGGCTTCCCATCATCATCTCACTCATCATACACTCTACCATTGTAGCGCTTCGATCCCAATCGAACCATCGAGAAGCTGCTGAATAGCAGGCTGGATAGTACCCCTCTCAGCTCTGAATCGCGCAGCCTGCTTCATTCGCGTATAGAAAACGGGACAGTCCTTACTATCACAAAAAACATCATCCAATGGTGCCAGCCCAGCACAGCTCTGGCATATCTTGATTACATCCAAAAATCTCTTCTCTTCTTTGTTGAGCTGTGATTGTAATTTTAAAATGGATGCTGGAACGTCAGCTTGGCATCGCGCGCAAATGGAGCCCTCATTTTTGGTCTTCATGCCACAAACCAAGCAAGCCGCTGCCTTCATGTATGACTCTAGCGTCTTCTTGGATAATAGGTTACCGTAGCTTCGGTCTATGCGGTGAATACGCTGTACTTTCGGCATCTCGTCGTACCACTGTCGTACATTGGCGCCAACGAGGTTGAAGATCCGCTCTAGAGGCGGAATGAGATTCTTGGAGATGTAATATTCTGAATCGAGAGAAAGATGAGAGTTGCTTAACAGCTCCTCTGGCGCCACGCATCGGTCAATGAGCCGCGCTCCAGGGGCGCCACTGATCACGACGTACGGCACCCTTTCCCCATATTGGGGCTCTGCTCTGGCATCCTCGAGCATTTTCTTCGTACTGATTAGTGCACCCGGTGGGGGTGGCCCTCTATCACTGTAAGTTCCCAGCTTAACCTCTCTTGCAAAGCAGAAATCTTGAATGGACACTCCCCCACGCATGATTTTGGTGCACTGTCTCTGAAAGTATGCCTTGACTTGGCTAAGATCAGCTGTTTCGAATAAAATCTTCAACGCTTTCTCTTCGATGATCTGTTCTGCCGGTGTACCGTCCCTTCGGACTGTTTCGATACCCTTGGCGTCGAAGTCAGGCTTGGCCTGGTCCTTGCTTTCATATTTATACCCCACATAACGTTTCTTAGCAAGAAGTACGCATGGGTGATACACCTTCTCGAATTTTAGTTTTATCGGCCGAGGGTTCATATCAGTGATAGTTTTGGCAATATCATTGCCGATGTCGAAAGCTTGGTCTCTAGTTCTACCGGGTAAGTAGATGAACAAACTGTCCGTATCGCCATAGACGACCTCGGCTTTCCACTTATCCACAGAATGGATAAGTGCTATTGCCCGCTCGAGGGTCTCTCGTCCAGTCTGCACAATGCTGTCCGCAATCTCTGAACACGGCATACGGCCCGAAAACGATGCTGAGGCATACCCGTAGGTAACATTCGCGAGTAGCTTGAGCGCTAGTTGCCTATTATTCAAAAGCCGTTGCAGTGTTTTGTCGTCTTTGTCTTGCTTCATGCCACTCTTTACCATGACTCGAGTCTCGAGTATCTCTGTTAGCATCTTTGCGAGTAGAGACTTCCTAATTTCGGCTTTGCAGTACATAATACCATTAGGAGCGATGTTGATATGATCCTTGAGGAGCCCGAGGAGTCTATTTTGTCGCCGATAGTCTGTAAATCCCATTTTATTTGTTCCTCGCCAATTGACTATGCGTCCCAAGAACGTTGAGTAGCAGTAGTTGTAAGCTATCATAACACTTGGGTATAGACTTTGGAAATCGAGAACAATAAGCGGGCTATTGTAAAATGCACTTTGGGGCTCCATCACAAGAGGAAGACACTCGAGCGCGTTTTGCATACCGACCTGCTTCCTGTCAGGTGATACCAGAATAAAATTCTCAGGCTTTGCAATCCTGAACATGATAGACTCGACCTTGAACTGAGAACCACGGGAAAAGACCGAAAAGAAGTCAACGCCAAGCACTCGAGCCTGCTCGCTAGTCCGGGCTATCAACTCATTGGCTTCAAGAATCTCGATGTCAAGTTTGGTCCGTGTCAGATAGTAGCGTAAAAGCTTGCTTAGATCTCGAGTTTTACCCCCGAGATACCAATCAGTTAATGTGCGCCAAGGGTAGTGAGGTATGCGCCTATGTAGTAAATGCCAGACTACATTTTCCATCGTGTATTGTAGAAGGTTAAGTTCGCCTCGCATCGACCTCCATATGTTGATCATATGTCTTCCTGTTACTCGAATTGTGGATGTGGTATTAAAGCCCCATTTGTCGGCTTCCTTCCCAAATCGTCCGAAAGACTGGCTTTTCATTCGGGAGAACTCATCACAAAGGTTGTAATCATATTTGAGACGAGCCCGTTCAACAAGAAAACCCCACGAGCTCCCGTGAACTTCATACCCAGTGAGGATATCTGGATCATGAGTTCGAACAATTTCGACCATCCTCACCATTAGGTCGAGCTCTGATGATTCCTCAATGATTTTGGTATTAGTTAGTCTTTGCATTCTCTGCGCCAGAAAGCCATCTTCAGAGAGGACAATAACTCCCGATCGGATACTCAGAGACGCATTGTTCCCAGTCGCAAAATCCTCATCTGATTTGGAACACCAGAAAATAGCCTGTATTTCATCCTCTTCAGGGTTAGGAACCAACTTCCCACGAGTATTAACATGTATCTCGAGGCTCATAGTACTCATATATTGAGCCTCATGCTGAACGCTTGTGGATTTCGTTTTCTGCGAATACTTAAACCCATACTTGTTCCTCGGAGTTGCACCATCGATTTGAGACATATATGGTTTTAGTTCAGTGTCCACCTCTTTCATAGCAGGTTCTAATGAATGGCTCATGGCATTTTGCATACGACTCTGTGACCACATTTGTACCTCTGTGACGCTAGGCGGCGGTTGCGCAATTTCCCAGCTTCGTAACGAACACTCAAGGCGCTGTCTTTTATAAGTTTTGGTATTCCTGTGGTCTCCAAACCGCACTTCGGACTTCGCATTGGAATTGGCTCGCGATTCTCCGATGGGATCAAAATCTGGGAGAAATGGGAGAGTATTACCTTCAAGTCGAAACTCTTGGCCGGCATACTCTCGGGCCCTCGAAGGCACGTCTTTGTCTTTACTATAGTATGGACCTTGGTATATCACATCAGGTTGATTGTGTAGTTCCATAGTCGATACCACTTCTGCAGCTGATGGTGGGCTTCGGCGGAATACAAAGAATCTAGCTTTAGATCGAGAGGCGCAGTCAATATCTGTAATATTAACAAGGCTCATCGGTTTGATTGTTATTGCAGAAGAATCAGATTCCGACATTGGACTTTGTGAAATCACGGTCGCAGAGGATCTTGTGGTTACTGTTGACGGGTCGAAAGAGACATGTTTCTTGAGTTGGCCGTCGTCACTCTGTTGAGAACTTGTTTGGCTTAACCGTAATTTGGTACTTGGATCATGAGGGTCTTTAACAACGGGAAAATTGAGTCGCTTTAATCCTGATCGTTTGTTGGTATCCGGTTGAGATTGGCCTTTGGTAGCTTGCGAAGGTGGCAGGGGTGTTGCATTGGGCACCTCTGCTACCACTTGTTCATTAACTTCTCCCAACCCTTTGGAAGGGTTAGCATTCGCACCCGGCAAAGGCGCAAACTCCACATGACGTCGTTTAGTGGTAGGAGACTCTAAGATTGATTGTGCGTCGCGTTTAGATAGTATCGAATCCGGTCTAATGGCATGTTCACCTTGAGATTTACTTACTAAGCCATGGTCCGTAGCAGCATCTAGCAACATACTGGAGATTGGAGGCTTCGGTCGATAGGCAATACGCAAACAGCTGGCATGTATACCTTCAGGGAGGGATCTCTCGTTTAACTTGTTTGGTACGTTTCTTAGGCCGTGTAGTTTTAAGCATTCTAGGGGATCGGATCCGCTAGTTCGCGGGCTCGTGCCTGACAATTCTAAGGTATGGGCTGAGGACACATGCTGAGGTTGCGGTTTTAAGGCAGAGACCTCCTTATCCATATTTAAAGCTCGAATTGCGTCTTCATCGGAGTCATCAGGAAATACATCATCTCCATCCGGCTCTAGGTCAAGGATTCGATCCTCGTCGACAATAACGCTACTTGTTAGATTGCCATCAAGCTCAGGAGGCTGAGTGGCTCCGAGCCCATGCTCGAGATTGTCCGAGTGCAAATCCTCGACAGATTGCAACGCGGTTTTGACAGTGGACTCGAAGGGAACGCTCTGGACAAAGGTGTCAAAGGTCACTTCAGTTTGACCATTCCGCTCATGTTCCTGGTAGACTAGCTCTTGGATTTGGTCCCTATACTCTTCCTCGTGAATCCATCCGGAGGGTTGCGAGTCACGAGGATCGGCAGACATAGACACAAGTGCCTCTGGAGGAAACGGACTGCCCTTTGATGTGGGATTGGGCATTCTTCGCTTCCGACGTTCCGTCTCGTCTTTCCATAGTCCAGCCATACTATGAACCAATTTCATATCAGTCTGTAGCGGGTGATGTCTTTCATTGAAGTCATGATGGAGTTGTCTTTCTTTGATCTCATGTCGGTTGAGAATATCACGGACACAAATATCGACCTCAATTGAACAATGACTTACGCGGGGTAGGTCTGGGTCGTCGGTAATAAAGGATCGCGGTATGGACTGGCTATGCCATAAATGAGTAGAAGTGTCGTCGTCTTCATGCTGTGGAATTGGAGATCTGAAGCAGACTCTCCGTGCATCAATATACGCACATCCGTAGAGATTGTAGTCGGTCATGAATTGGAGCAAATACTGCAGATGCGCCTCGTGTGGCTGAATCCTCTGTTTCATTATGGCCCCTTGCTGAAGAAGTTCGGCGAGCCGTGTCATCACCACCGGATTAAGCATGTAAATCTTAAGATAAAATCTATAGCCAACATGGAAGCCGTAGAAGGGAATCCCCTTGACAAGGGTGATTCTAGCGACGTATCTGTGGTTGCCATCATAAACATTACGCCGATAACTCACGGCCAAGGCGTGGTCGATGGAGAGGTGCAGTCGGTATATATATGCGTTCACTAGTGAAATCCAATGAGCCAAAGATAGAATATGTTTGGTTCCTGTGAAGACTTACCATCATCAGGGCTTAGACTGCCATGGTACTCGATGAAGAGATAGGGAAATGCGCCATGGATGTGGGCACACACCTTCTGGCCTGTCTCGGTGGACCCAAAAACCCTGATGACAGGGACCTTGGGCTCCTTGCGCAATTGTGATGACTGCACATCATTTCGAAGTGACGGGTCATATTTGGTTGGGATCGCCTGATAATGGTCAATGCAGTTCAACCGCACGCGAAAGACATCCATGACGACTTATGCATGATAACAATGGGTTTTATTCGGTCGGGAAAGCACTGAGTGAGAGCAAAAGTCATGCTGTCAGATGAGGACCTCTCTTATGAAGATGCATTTCTGAGTAAAGAGAAGGTTGGCATTGGGGGCTATCCGCCCATTCTTTAACTAACGCGATTAACACCATCATAGAAGCTGAATATAGACGCGTTAGTTTGGGAGTACCTATGACGCGGGTTGCATGCGCTATCAGATCCACTGGCGTCTGGCGTTTTTGCAGAAGGTACGGAGTACCTAGGTACATAATAGAACTTACCTAGATAAAATGGGGCCTTCGAAGCCTACCCCAGCCACATCTTGAATTCATTGAAGCACCAGCCACACAAACAAGCTTATACAGTTACCTCTTACCCAACAACTTTGCGCTCCTCTACTACCAAGCATTTCACGCTCAGTCCGTAGGGAGAATTTCCTACGTTAATATCTTCTTTAAGGCCATATTTCGCAGTCATTGGCACCGGCTGACCGGAATACTCACTATGCCACCTCCACCACCGCCTCCTCCGTCGCGGAGGAATGACTCAAAGGCATCCGCGGCGTCAAAAGAAGAAAACATATACATCCCGTCGTTCATCAGCAAGCGGCCGTTCTACGCCGGTGAAGAGGGCGACCAGTCAGATTACCTCGAACATCAGCGTCTCCAAAAATCCAAAGATGACCAGTCTAAATGGTACGACCGTGGCAAGAAGCTGGGTCCTGCGGCCACCAAGTATCGCAAAGGCGCGTGCGAAAACTGCGGCGCGATGACACACAAGACGAAAGATTGCCTTAGCAGGCCGCGCGCTAAAGGCGCGAAATGGACGGGGAAAGACATCCAGGCGGACGAGGTCATACAAGACGTACAGCTAGGCTGGGACGCCAAGCGCGATCGCTGGAATGGCTACGACCCGAAAGAGTACCGCCACGTCGTGAATCGCTATACACAAATGGAGGAGCTGCGTAACCAGTTCGATGGGAAGGGCGATAAAGAGGAGGCCGAAGAGGACAGAGGCGATGGCGAGAAGTACGCAGAGGAATCAGACATGGGGCGGCATCAGAGCACGGCAACAAGGCAGCTACGGTTACGAGAGGATACGGCGAAGTATCTGCTCAATCTCGACCTCGAATCCGCGAAATACGACCCGAAAACGAGAACCATGGTTGACGCTGGTGCCACAGCGGACAAGGCCGCGCAACTTTTTGCAGAAGAAGGCTTCATGCGGGCATCAGGCGACGCCGCAGAGTTCGAAAAGGCGCAAAAATACGCATGGGAGAAGCAAGAAAAGAGTGGCGACACAAGCCAGCATTTGCAGGCTAACCCTACAGCCGGAGAGTTCCTGCGCAAGAAGGAGAAGGAAGAGGCAGAAAAGAAGAGAGCTGCACAACTCAAGGCCCTACAGGACAAGTATGGCGGAGTTGAGAGCACGATGCCATCTGCGCTTCGCGATGTTGTCGTAACAGAGTCAGAACATTTCGTCGAATATGATGAGGCAGGTCTGATCAAAGGTGCACCAACAACCGTTGCAAGATCAAAGTATGCCGAGGACATATTTACAAATAATCATACATCAGTCTGGGGTAGTTGGTGGTCCAATTTCAAGTGGGGCTACGCGTGTTGTCACTCTTTCATTAAGAATAGTTACTGTACAGGAGAGGAAGGCAAAAAGGCTTGGGAAAATGCTGAGCGACACCGGACAGGTGCTGGTCTCATGGAAGATGTGCCCACTCCGGAGCAACAAAATGCTCCAGTAGAAGAAACAAAGTCCGCGAAACCAGCCGCCAAGAAACGGACAATGGAGGAAATGATGGGTGGTATCACGGAAGCCGAAATGGATGAGTACCGCCGGAAACGAACGGCGGCTAACGACCCCATGGCTAAATATCTAGGTAATGATCAGCTAGCATTATAGAAATTACGAGACAATTAAGCATCAAGAACAAAATCGCGAACGCTTTAGTCACTTAAGAAAAATCATCAATTGGTGCACTCGTGGTATCATTCATGAATATTTTCATGCATTCCGGTTCCCTGCGGCCTAACGCCTGAGCTCTGAGCGGGCTTATATCAACCCATAGTCTTATCACTTTTCCGTATCCCAAGCGGCCCAACCGAACTAAATTGAGGGCGACATTTTTACTCCTCTTCTTCCTCCTCGTCGTCATCCTTCTTCTCGGCAGCCTTAGCCTTCTTTCTCCGGACACGACCAGGGCGACCACCACCGAAGGGCGAGGTCAGAGCGAAGTCAATGTGCTTCTGGGAGTCAAGACGGACGACGAAAGATGGGACGTTGACAATCTGCTTGCCGACACGGATGTGGCGCTGGCGGATAAGGACACGAGCGTGGTGGATGGACTTGGCAAGACCAAGCTTGTAGACGCAAGTCTGAAGGCGGCGCTCCATGAAGTCTTCGACCTTGAGGGCAAGGACGTAATCGAGCTTCATGCGGGACTCATCGAGCACACCAATACGCACCAGACGGCGAATCAGGGCATTGCCTTCGAATAGACGCTTGGGGTCCTTCTCGTCGAGGGTAAGAAGCTGACTGCAGGCATATTTCGATTAGTATTTTAGTCAATTTCTCAGAAACGTAGGGGACGCAGCCAAGACATCCCAGTCGACTTACCGGGCAGCACGACGAATCTTGGAGAGAGTGAGCTGGACACGCCACACCTCACGCTTGTTGCGCAGACCGTACTCTCCGACGAGCTTCAACTCGGAATCACTATTATTCGAACCGTGTCAGTCTTTCCAATTCACATTCGACTTAAGCAGAGAACAAGCTCTAGCTCAGTGGCCGGTGATTACTGACAGTCGGGCGGCCTCGAAGGGACGACGCGGGACCTTAGCGGTCTTGGAGTAGGACAGGGGCGCCATGGTTGCGATGCCTCAGTTGTCGTGAGGGCGTTGTTGGGCGATGGCGGTTGGCGGAAAGGAGTGATGTTGTCGGATGTTCGCAAAGTCGAGGAAAAAGTTCGCGAGAGGGTGGATTGTGTGGACAGAATAGATAGGGCAAGGACCGAGCTAAGCCGTAAGCGGGAAGGCGAGGCCTCGCTTAATTTGATTGGGTGTTGTTGGTCGGGATTTTACGCGGACGAACTGCCACCTGGAGCTCCATGACTGACAGCTGTACGCCACACGGCAATACGCCGGCATCTCGACTTTTACCTTTTCTACACCTCCCCACAGAATCTCTGTCAGGTTTCAACGCCGGTCTCTATTAGCACTATAAAAACCTGATATGTGCCCTTGATCATGCTACCGCATCAGTGAATTAAGTAACATTACCGCTCATACATATTTATTATATGGACATGCAGATCTCTTACCTTCCACTACGTATTCCGCCTCATATGTTCCCAAGACTTACGCTCAATAGCCAATCATTCCTAGAAATCCAATTAGTCTCATTACAACTTATAAATATCGGTAACTACATCCGGAACTTCCCCTAAAGATGGAGGATGGTACTCGTGTGCCTACGCACTAAGCCTATTTCGATACCAATTCCAAGCTGCGGCCAATCATGTACCCTCTTCCTGACGTCTTAGGAAATTTCATATCGTTATATCGTACCTAGGCAGTGCCAGGAGAAAATAAAAGGGAGCACAGAGGTTAAATACTAAGGTCAGGGTATTGAATATAGAATTGTGAGGGTAGTTAATACCAATAAGGAAATAAGACTACTAATAATCCCAATCTCCCTATATTTTACTGCAATTTAGACCCTCTTACTCAATCCAGCCGAACCGTGATCCCGATTTTAGGTAGAATATCTTGTCTGAGCAACCTAACGTCCCATTGCATCATTCATTATGCCCTCTTAATCAAAAGGCCCTTGAAAATTACGATTAGGAGAATGATGGACGTAACGAGCCAGAGAAAGGCAAGGACAAGAAGTACGCTCATAAGATACTTGTGGACTTTCTGCGTCTTGGCTAAGGCCTCTGTGTAGTACGAGAGTTCATCGTCGTTGATTTTCAGGCGAGTGTCGACTGCCATCGACAGCTTGTGCAGGTACTCGCGCGTATACTTGGGGATAGTCTCGGCTGTTAATATTCCATTAACTCACTATCTAGGTCTTGGAGAGGAATGCTCTTTACAATTTTCATGGATATTATACCTGGGGATGTCGGGTTGGACTGCTACCAGCTGATGCGTGTCAGCGGTGCCGTCTGGTAAGCGGTGATTTTATCGTCAGCACTTTCGCTTAGAACCGTATCGACCCAGCGTCACAAACCTGAGGTTAGGCCAGCCATCGAATGGCGGGCCCCTGGACCGATGCTGGACGATATCATACTGGATATTGATAGATGATGAAATTGTACTCGAAGTGTCCCTTTGCGACGCTCGCACTTGGTACACTGGATAGGTGTGCGCAGCTTGTGCCAATAAGATGGGATTTGATGGGTTGCAGAGTATGATGCTTATCTGCGGTTGAGGAATAAGAAGGCTATCAGAAGTAACCAAAATGCGCAAAAGGTCATGTCTTGCCCCAGACTGAGTAAAGCCAGTTAGAGTTCGTTGTGCTTGCGCCCGCTCGGTCTGTAACTGCGAAGACGGTAGGGGAACACCTACGACATTCTTTACAGTTACCAACCCACTCATGTACCTGAGCAGATACCCGAAGTACACTGAAGGAGGGCAGTCGTTCCCCCGAAGCTGCTTGGTAGTACATACCTGCCTACTTAGATAAGGGCCCAAAATGATGCACGTTGTTGGTACCATTGCACCTTTAGCTAGCTGAAACGTCACAATACATGGGACAGGTCTCTTCCTTCTTCAGCAAATATGTCTCTTATTGGTAGTCTGCTTGCTAAACATGGGTAGCTAGACGCATACGACAACATTAAAGTAGCCGAATATGCTCTTACGTAGAAGGCACTGCTTGTCCGTTGTGTATACTCCATTGTTCACCAAATCAGCTAGGCTCTGGTCCAACACCATGAAGCCTACACATATTCATCATCCAAGCCTTTGCATAGGCCCAAGCGAGTGTTTTCCTAAGCATGCAGCTCTACTACCTAATATGCGGCTTTTATCCTCGTAACCATTTCTCCAATTCACGTTCTCTTGCCACTCTCGCTTCTCGGGTGCTTCTCCCTTGAAAATAAAACAGTAACACTAAAGTTTGGAGAGAGTCTTTTAAAATGTTACATCATGGAGATTACTTGTTGAAATTATGACGATGTGGAAGGTGATGAGGTGGAGGCATAGGCAGGTATCCACCTGCCTTTCTTCTTGCCAACAATCGAATTGACAAGGTAAGTAGCTTCGACGAAGTAGAGAGAGAGAGAGGCAGCCCAGCTCGCTAAGACTGGGGCTATAAAGCCTCTCAGATGTTATCTTGGGCCCTCCTCCGCCCATTCAGAGATACCCAGGGTCTCTTCGTGAAAGATAAAAGAGGGAGTGCAATTCTTCGAGAGGCTGGGAAGATTATCTCCTACCTATCCTCAGGACCAGGTCCTCCTCAAACTTCTCATAATCACAGGCTTCGGAAAAGAGGGGCCCGTTATCATTAACCCACGAACGAGATCGTTGAGCCCGCCGGAGTTACTACTTGTAAGCCGGCAGATACACCACGAGGCGAAGCCGGTGCTGTACGGCGAAAACAAATTCTATGAATGTCTCAACTTTTTGGATCTCTTCCTGACGCAAATCGGCCCCGATAATACCGGCATGGTAACCGATACCACCATGCACTTGAACATCAGAGACAAGGTTTTCGATTAGTCGGGCCAGGTGAAGCTAAGTGATGGGGATCTAGTCGAACCTCGGCTCCCCCAAAGAGGCACACGGGGCTCGAGCAACTGACACTTCTCATGAACCTCAGCCTTGTCATGGGTTATAGGGTCGACAAAAAGGACATCCGGATGTTGTTAAGTTACTTATCTCAAATCGACGCGGAACTGCAGGTTATTCGCATCTCTGAAGGAATTTAGATCTGAATCCTCTGGTGAGTATAAGGAAGTGATGGCAGGGATGAAAAGATTAGGCTGGAAAATTGGTATGGGGAATCAACCGGTGCCTCTGCAAACAAGTATGCGGATATCGGCTATGCTTCATACAATTTTTGTGTGCTTACTTGAGGCTTGAATTAAACTGTCTAGGGGTTTGCTATCTCAATCATCCTCTGGGTAGAGTAATGCACTGCCACTTAGATGGACGATCCAGTCTAATAGTTAACAAGCTGGAGTGTTTATATACATCCCATAACTTGCACCCTTGACTCCTATGGGCGTGCTATATATGGTATTATGGAAAGGATGAAGAGAACCAGCCCAAGAAGCAGATTGTTTCGTAACCTTTGTTATTGCTTCGTGGTAAACTGGTAATATAGTTGCTTTGCAAATAGTTACCAGTATACGTGGTTAACTACAAAACGTGTATACTCACAGCGTCCAAAATATAGGCCATAATTCAGGATGGCCATAGCTGTGCAAAAGCAGGTTTCCTACATAAGACTCCAACCGCCTGGGTATTCTACCAATAATCAAGACAGGTTACCCGGCCTACTCCCTCAAGTACAAACACTATCCGCGAGCTCCCGAATAACTCCAGGTCTAGCGGGCCGGATTCGTGGAAACAACCGATATTCGGTTAAGATGAATTGTGGGTTCAATCGTGGGAGAAAAGCCAATTGGCGTAAAACACGATGAATAGCGCTCTCGAGATAGCACAATTAGAAGAGAGTGTGTGCTGCAAGAGGTTTTGGGTATCGTAATTGATAGAACAGAAGGGCCAAGACTATAGTTGTTGGTATAGTTGAATCATACGAAGTCAACACTAGCGAGCGAAATGGTTACGGTCATGTCATGTCATGTCATGTCATGTCGTATAAGGGACCGTTCGCTAATATTGGGATGATTGCTGGAAGTCAACGAGATGCGTAGAGGAAAAGGGTTATCATACAGCTGGATAGGCACTTCCAGGTATCATGCCTCCCCCAGCACCTCCTCTAGCAGGACTGCCTGAGCCTCCACGGCGACCCGGCAGTTGGAAATCCGGATTGTTGTTGAGAATGTTTACTTCATTACGGTTGACTGGTCTTCGTTGTGGCATTTGTTGGCTATACCCCTGACCGGGGGGAGGATTCCAACGAGGATTCACGCCTCGCTGTGAAACGGAAGTGAACCCCGATCGTTCTGATATAGTAGGACTCCGTGCACCAGGGGCTAGATGTGGATCATCGAAGCTTGTTGGTCCCTCTTGCGTGGGTTGCTGTACTCGTGGTGGCGGTTCGGCGAAGCGTGGGTCTACATCCTCATAATAACCTCCTCCATTTAGCGTCACAGGCGGAGTTGACCTTGCCCCACCATTGACCTCCTGAGGGGGAGGCGACATCTGGTGAGATGGAGCACCCGGGGAAACGCGGCCAGGTCCTTGGTTCCAAGCCTGCCGTGGAGAGACGTATTGTCTATGACAGGGTTAATACTGCTAAGATAGTCATCGGCGTTGAAACTTACTCATCCTGGCTATATTTACTCGCCTCACTGGTGACAGTATCGTGCCGTTGAGCTGAAGATGTTCTTGCCTCCTGTAAAGCAAGCATACCAGCAACGTCTGTGTCACTGTCTCTTATGTGATTGTTAAATTGACCAAACCCTGCAGGTGGTCGAGCAGGGCTACCGGTTGTAGCGTCCATTTCCACTGCTTGACCGACAGCGCCTAATGTTGTAATGTCGGATTCAGGTAGAGGTGGTGGTGATTCTGCACGTGGCAAGTCATCGGTATGATCAGGGCGGTATGGCTGATAACCACCTGTGTTCGTTACGCCCGCAGGTACAACAGGTATAGAGGGGTTCTCCTCATACGGAGCCCTCGCAGGCGCTGGAGAGTTTTGTCGTCCAGATCCATAGCCGCCGTAGGCCCCAGGGGGAGGAGTTCTACCATCGTACGCGTAGCCAGGTGGCGGTGTTCTTCCACCTCGCATACCACCGCCATACCCTCCACGCGGACCATACCCTCCCCTCCCATTAGGCACCGGTCCATATCCGCCTCGACCTGGAGGACCGTAACCACCTCTTCCATTTGGTGGACCACCATATCCGCCTCTTCCGTTTGGCGGTGGGCCATAGCCACCACCATAAGCCCCTCTTCCGTTACCACCTCTCCCTCTATAGCCACCACGTCCTCTCCCATCCATGCGCTCCATAGAAGGCCCTCTTCGCATCCCATACGCATCGGGCACTTGGGTTGATGGATTTCCATATTGATCCGTTGTCAACGCTGGCGTCGACCCTGAATATGACCGGCGGGTGTTTGACAGATCTGATGCACTCATGTCCATAGGAACGTTATTCGGGGATCTTTCGGATGGTGTACGAGCGGTTAACGGAATTCTCTCGTCACTACTGCGGTCATCCCTTTTCTCATATGCTGCAAAGGTCGGTAGCCCATCGGCAGGTCCATTTGCCCCGCTTACACTCGGAACTGTCGGTTGAAGACTGGAAGCAACAGCAGAAGTGGCTTCTTGCTGAGCCTGGCGATTATAATAATTCTCACCACTCATCTCGGCATTTTCCGCAATTCGCTTCTTCCGCGCTTTCCTACCAACCAGAGTGCGGCGCATGGCGCAAGAGACAATGAAACTCAAGAAAACTAAAATCGTGGCGGCAAGCACCAACCAGGACCCCCAGGCCAAATGGGGAACGAATAGAAGGACATCAATGAGAAATGCCAAGAGGCACACAAGGAAGGTAAGAATTCCAAAGATGAAAAGACCGCATAAGTAGCGCGAGGAATGTGAAGGCGAATGTAGGTGAGCTACAACGGCCATGATCAACATGATGAGCGTAAGTAATGCAGCCACGGGGTGAACTATAAGAATAGCAGACAAGGTCGTCCGTGTTGAGGATGGAAGATCGAACTCAGAAGAAGACTGAGGAGCTAGGATTGCTGATATATCATTAGTACTCTCTTCTTCGAGATCAAAGGATTCTAGCAGTTGTGGAATAGAGAAAGCAAACACATACAGGTGTCATATCCTATTTCGATTGGGCTACATTCACTCCCTCTACAATACCCAAAGACTCCAAAGTTCACAACTCCATCGTCCGGCTTGTAGACACCAAGGGGTATAGCCTTGATGATTGGCGTCGAGAGAACAGAGAGAAGCAACAACACGAATGCCACAAACAACAATATCGCCAGCGGCGTGGCTGGCCGCAGCATGGCGGCGGCTGGTCAGCGTGCAGGCTCCTAGCGAGCCGCAACGCTAGAGATGATTCCGTGGGCGGCGGGACAGAACGCGAAGTCGGAGCCGATAAACGTCGTAATCAAGCAAGCTGCAAATATGCAAGGTTTGAAGCGTGTGGTCGAGGCGGACGAGTATCAACTACGGCGACATGTGAAGCGCTTGCCCGTCTTCGCGTGCCTTATAGGAGGGACAAGTAGTGTGGTGTATAGTATCGAGTGGTCTAATTATTGGTTGGTCGAAACACCGGGAACTGTCGTCGTTGAAGAAGAATGAGGCTGTTGAATCTCATACATTGGCGATGGAGTCGTTACTAAGTACTTCCAATGCTGGTGGATGATAGATAACTAAGAAAAGTTGAATGTTATACAAATGCGCAGTCCTAGAAACGAATGACGGATGGCGAATGACGAATGAAGAGGAGGCGGCGACGGTTACGAAATAGAAGAAGCTGCGGGAGCGTGTCACTAATTGGTGGCAGTGCTGCCTCGTTCAAGTGAACTGAACGGAAGGTTGCAGGCAGGAAAGAGCAGTGGGTTGGCGAGGGATCGAGAGTGGGAGAAAACCTGCCTACTGCACTACACTACTGTACCTAGCACGCACTACAGAGATAGACCCAGGTTTCGGACGAGGGATAGGATGATGGAGTGCTGTTGGTGGTATTGGCTGATTGGGATGTACAAAGTGGATTCGAGAAACCGTACACTGGGGCGCAACTGCATACTGTACCTTAACTAGGCCTATTTAGGTATATCCGCAATGCTTAGTGGTGCATTTACAGCCTTGAGCACAGGCACAGTACAGTTACTTGGTTTGGGGAAATGGGGCTGTTTGTTCTGACTGGGAAAGGGTCTAGATCCGCACTGTACCCACATACATACTAGTGTTTCTGCTAGTGTGGCTATTCTGCACTGGATTAGTGGATTATACTACCTTGGTAGGTAGATAACATTTGTGCTTGTATGTATATGCAGATGTTCTGCAGATAGTTTTCACGTGGACCTAGCAAGCACATCATCAGATCCTCACCAACTCTAATCTTATTTATCAGGCTACCTATAGTTCCTCTCTACACTACTGAGTACTACGTATGTTCACGATGGATATTGATGCGCGTCGAGGTAATAATAGGTAATCTACAATACCTACTTAAGCACTTCGTTAAGGTCAGTCCACCTAGTAGGTATAGACAACTTGTAATCAAAAGAAACTAAAACTAAATAAGTGAGACGAATCTTCGCGCGCTAGCTAGTAGCAATACCACTTACTATGTCTGCTCAAATCCGCGTTTTCATCATCCATTGACTTAGTTAACATCTGACTTGAGTAAGTTGTGGGCGCTATCCTGTTGCCTCTGCTACCCGCATTATCTATGTATAGTATGTTCTCTGTGTTAATTATATAGGATGAAAACTTTCACGCTATAGTAAATGGTCCGGTCCGGAACAACACATTTATTAAAAAGGAGAAGGTCAACTACTGAG
Source organism: Xylaria sp. FL1042 (assembly GCA_022495085.1). Classification (NCBI taxonomy): domain Eukaryota; kingdom Fungi; phylum Ascomycota; class Sordariomycetes; order Xylariales; family Xylariaceae; genus Xylaria; species Xylaria sp. FL1042. The sequence continues at coordinate 211,688 of MU380169.1, read as the reverse complement.
TAGTACAGCTCACCCGAAACTACGGGAGACGACCTCGATTGAGTAAGTATGTTTTTGTTTTCCCGGAGCTCTATTTCCCTACTAATGAGCGTATAGGTATCTACCCAGGGCTACACTACACTAGCCTTAGGTAACGTATTTCTGTCTTTAACCTCATGATATGTATACTGTGGCGCTTTGAGCCTCAGCTATCCTTGTCTAGATAACATTGCGTATAAGTAAACCACAAATTGTGGCCACCACCATAAGACTAGGTATGGTAGGGTAGGATAAGCCTGAGGGCCGATACTATCTGCTCGAACTCTGACGGAACTTGACTAGATATCACGCTGGTCGAATCTGAACTCGCACTTCAGATATCTGTTTCTTTCAGACACAACAACCACGATGCTCAAATCAAGTTTCTATGTCATACCGGTACTCGATCCACGTCAGTGAGTACAGAGCACAATAAACTAGGTACTGCACCGAACTTTGCAGCATCACGAAAATCCAGCCCCGCACGTTGCATAACGTCTGGCGACAGGGTCCCGGGTCTATTCCTGAGACATGGACAAACAAACCACTGGCTATTGCGCCAGGTGGGCATGCCTATCACCGTGCTAAAAGCGCGTTCAATTGGCGAGCCTACAAGCACCATGAGAAGCCATTAGAGGCTTGTTTGTTGTAGCATTCTCGTGCTAAACTGATGGTGTAGTTCCTGTGCCGTGACGATATCATGATAAGAGTCGTTGCATACCTAGGTAGTCATTACCCTACCTGTAATCATCCTCACGCGCCATTCTTTAATTGTATCGAAATATGGCTGGAATGAACCAATGTTTCATCAGTTTCCAGTTACATTGTGTGCTTTCGTGTCTGGGGCTAGTGGCTTAGACCGTTAAGCCTGAATGGACCAAGGCTAGTTAGGCGCGTTGTCATGATGCAAGCAGCCAAGATCGTGCTACTTCTATGTGCATAAGTGTATGCAGTCAAACTTCGACCAACGAGCCACGGATCAGTACAATCCGTACCTGGAATAAACATATTCGCCGATCCGCAACCAAATGGGTATAATAGGCGCCATAGATCTAACTTATGATCTGCGTGTTATTAGCATGCGGCGGCGAGTCGCGGAGTGTACACGTACTACTAGGACGTGTATGAGCCTCAAATCTCAAACATGAGTGTCATATTATTACAGGAGGGATCCTAGTATTGCGCTTATGCCGTATACTTATTACGACTTGTCTCCATGACTGGACGAGTCGGTCAGATTTGTTGATCTCACCTATAAACTCTTCCTTTCCACGAGTGCACACCACTCACATTGATTACATCTGCTCTGATACGTACCTTATAAAGTGGAAATGGAAACGTGCGCCAGAGGTGCTAATCTGCCAAGCATCGACCATGTGCCTGATAAGTAATCATATTTAGGTCAGAACATCTACACTACAACATCATATGTTGAAGAGAGGAAGAGTCGAAAATACTTATCTGCTGGCTTTCAACTTCTCTTTATTATTAGGAAGCGCGCTGCGAGTATGGCGGCCGTAGAACTCAGGGGATAGTGAGGGACTTCGGATGCTGCAAACCATACCTACGTAGGTAGCGATTATCAAAATTCGGTCTGCTGTTGACAATACCAAAAAGGAGGACTACCTAGGTAGGTATAGTTCAGCGGTGAATTCAATTGAAATGACAATTAAGAACTTTAACGGATGACAGAAACTATCATACTGCACCATCGGAGATTATATGTAGAACCTCGGGCTGTCAGGTGAATAATCGTAACTTAGTAGTAATTAGACAAAAGTCAAGTGTTCCTTGAGTTTCCCCGAAATAGCGCGGACTTATGGCAGCGGCGGGCGCGGGCGCGGGCATTATCGGCCCCGAGGTCCAGGCATCCCAAGCCTGTGGAACAGCGACTCGGACAAATATCGTCATCAGCCTCAAAAAGTCTCCGATTTTCTTTGTCCCTTCTTCTTTATACCGTCTTTTCGACCACATGCTACGCTAATACACGAACGTTAATTCCAGCTTCTCGATACGCACTGCGTAATGCTGCGAGTCGCCTTTATATGTTTCTCACGATAGCTACTTAGTTACCTTGGGGTAGATTCTGCGCTATACCGCCTCCGCCGCCGTCGCCTGCTTGTTATACAATTTCCTTAAGAGGTCGGAAGCTCTGTCTTCCACCTCGTCTCACCGCCCTCGCTCGTGCCGGACCCTCATAACAGCACCACTAGGCGGTGAGCTATGCTACGTGCGCCGATTGCGGCGCGCCACTGCGCCCGCCATGAACCATCCAGATTCTTTCACGCAAGCCGTATTGGCATTCCGACCACCAGATCTCACATAACCCTCCCGCGCGTACCCATACAAATACACCCACGGCGGGGTGTACAGACAAGAGGTGCGCCCTTCGAACCTCTTCGCCCACCGTCTCCCTCATCCTTGGGCAAACCCCAAGCCGCGCGACAGTTCAAGAGTGGACGGAAATGGGGGCGGCGACTGCTGATATTCGGCGCTGTGACGGGGAGTCTTTACCTGGTCGACCGGACTGTATTCGCGTCGGGGGTTGGACGGTCGCTCCTGACTTTCGGAACGGGTCTGTTTGTCGCGCTCGACTATAAGTTGAATTTCCGGCCCGAGCCCATAACAGGCGGCACGATCGAGGACCTGCATCGGCGCAGTGCCGAGCGGCTTTTCGAGCTGTTGAGGGCGAATGGTGGATTATATCTAAAGATTGGCCAGGCTATCGCTATGCAGAGCGCTGTTTTGCCACCCGAATTCCAGCGTATGTTTGCCCGCATGTTCGATGATGCGCCTCAGGATAGCTGGAAGGCTGTCGAGAAGGTCATCCGCCAAGACTTCGGTGGGAGGAGCGCTGAGGAGGTCTTTGATGTGAGCTTTATAGGCGAAGAAGGCAAAGGCTTACTGGAACGACGCGCTCGTGCTAGTGCAAGTGTTGCGCAAGTCCATTGGGCAAGGCTACCGGACGGTAGAGAGGTTGCGATTAAGATACAAAAACCGGAAATCGCGAAGCAGGTCGGCTGGGACCTGTGGGCTTTCAAGGTCGTCATGCGCGTGTACACATGGTGGTTTGATCTTCCGTTGTACTCTATCGTGCCGTTCATCACCGAGCGCCTGATGCTGGAGACAGATTTTGAGTCCGAGGCGAGGAATTCAGAAGTCATGCGAAAGCTAGTCGACGCAGAGCCGTCGCTCAAGGGCAGGGTTTATATCCCCCAGGTGTATTCAGAGTTTACTACGAAGCGAGTGCTAGTCACAGAATGGATAGAAGGTGTGCGGCTCTGGGATAAGTCTGCGACGACAGGACGATGGCTTGGCGGCTACGGGAACGGGTCAGCCGGTGTTCACGGCGAGAAGCTAAAGTTTACTGCGGCGGATAGAGAAGCCGCGCGTATGCAACTGCGCCTGAATCCGTTGAAGGAAAGACTGAAGCCAGAACGTGAACAGTGGAAAGGCCGAAACGGTAAAGGCGGGCTTGGCCTCACTGGCAAAGATGTAATGACTACGATGGTGGACCTATTTTCAGCACAAATCTTTAAATGGGGTGTCGTTCACTGCGACCCGCACCCAGGAAACATCTTCATTCGCCGCCTGCCATCCGGCAAGCCCGAACTCGTTCTTATCGACCACGGCCTCTACGTCTACATGGAACCCAAGTTCAGACAGCAGTATGCTCTTTTCTGGACGAGCCTGATGACGTTTGATAATAAGACGATTGCCGATATATCGGAACAGTGGGGTATTAAAGCTCCTGATATCTTCGCGAGCGCCACGCTCATGCGGCCCTACGAAGGAGGGGACGGGTCTTTCAGGGAGACGTTGACCAAAGAATTATCGGGAAAGACGCAGGCCGAGAGACATTATGAGATGCAACAGCGCATGAAGCAGGGCATCCGTGACGTCCTTGCCGACGAGGACAAGTGGCCTAAGGAACTCGTGTTCATTGGCCGCAACATGCGCATCGTACAGGGCAACAACCAATTCATGGGGTCCCCTGTCAATCGCGTCAAGATGATGGGGAACTGGGCCAGCGCCAGCCTATTCCAAGATCCAGGTCTGCCGCTACGCGAGCGGCTTCTTAATGCTTGGCGACATCTAATCTTCAAGACTGTGCTGTTCGCGACAGACGTGGCGTTCTATACCTATAAGGTCCGGCAGTGGTTTGGCCTCGGTGGCGGGATGGAAGACGAGGTAGAAAAACGCATGGCGATCATGGCAAAGGACTTCGGCGTTGAGCTGCAACATGATGTATTTGAGGGCTGATATGATGATAAAAGAGGATAGAGACTTTATCATAGAAGAAATCTCGGCTCGCTCTGTATAGAGGTCATATATACCAAAACGACTCGCGACCCTGGCTAGGGTCACGTAGATTTACAGTAATAGAATACAGTTCCGGCCACGCGTGAAGAGAGCACGCGGTTGGATTGGACCCCTGTCCTATATGAAAGCTTTGCTTTGCGGTAGAAACAGGTGTGATTTCTGATCCTGGTTCAACATCCTGTGTCATGAGTGATAGCAGAGAGATTCTATGACCTTGGCTACAGCGATTGTCTGCCCCATTAACCTGGTAGGCAAGTATTGGCAATGTGTATGCTCATCTGATATGTATCCCCTTAGCTACCATCTCAACTACAAGGGGACTAGATATGATAGGTCATCTAAGTGCAACAGATAGTAGTGGCCCGGCGCTTCAGAGGAAACTTTCGGCTGTCTGGTGTTCCCTGATTGGATAAGCCCAAGCAAGCCAGGGTCAGTCCAATGAAATGGAATGGTCTGCCTATCTAGGTAAGTACACTAAACTAGTCCTAGTCGCCTCAATGAAAAGGGGTCAAGTTGTTATATGTCTCCAATGTGAGAACCGCGAGAACCGTGCTGGTATGATATCGATCAATTGGTAGTGCCTATGCCACGCAACAAACCGAGCCACACCAGACCTGACCAAATTAGCACCATACGACATGTCATGGGTCTCATGTGGGAAGACTTGCTATCCATTGGGTACAATGCTTGCCTACGTTACCTTTTTAAGTGTCTTCATATCGGTAACTTGCACCTTCGTAACAGCCGGTAGCCGATCATCACAACAAAATCGGAGGATACATACATATATACATACATGGGATCGGTTCCTCATGTATGCATGCAGAGAATCTAACTAATAATCAATAAACAAAGCACCTTTGCTACAGGTGTCTGTTTCTTTCAAGCAGAAAAGGAGCAATAAAGGAGCGCATGGCTTTTCATTTCAATTTTATACTAGCCTTACTAAGATGGTTGTATCAGGTCTTGTCTTTATTAACTTGTTTCAAATCTGGCTGTGGGAAACCGACGTTAGGCCTACCTTGGAGATTCTAAGTACCCTGCTTCTCCGAGTCTAGTCTTCTCCGGTGCAGGCGCTAAACCTCAGGGGGATAGGTAGGTAGCACTAATAGACAAGTACTGTGCCTAGGACAAGTAGGTACAATCGGCATCAGTATCATAAGGTTCTAGCGTAAGTCTACTACTTAGGTACCTTAGGTACTGTATCTAACGGTTCTCGATGCCTCTGCACGCGATTCCTCGTGTCGTGATTTGCAAAGCTGCCAGTGGTACCTATTGTCTGTCTCTTGTTCTTCTTTTTCCCATCCTGAGCTCACCTTGACTGGATCGTTTGTCGACTCTCTTTTTCCTGTGGCACGTCCATTGTGTTTTTCCCTTCTATCATCCGTTGTACGTCACTGGTGGTATCTTGTACTTTGACGTTGCTTTTATTTCTTTTCCCTCTGCTTCCACGGATACGTAGTAGATTGTTTCATGCGCCAGCAGAACCAGAGATCCAATCGATTGGCTCGGCCGCATTTCCATCGTCCCAACCTACTGTAGCTCCTAATGCGAGACCCTGAGCTCTCCTGCTGTATACGTATAATTATCGATCCCAGGTATCAAGCATCCAGCGCCCAAGGATCAAAGCAAGACGCAAACAACCATCGTCCACTCCCTTTCCCACGAACACTGAACACTGCAACGTGAGACTCTGTCTGAGACCTCACGCCGAGATCGTCCAACAACCGATCCCAATCGCACGGCGCTTCTCGACGGCAGATCCTTGCGCGCGCACTACTCGTGCTGCTGGCACTCGCCTTTTCACAAACTACAAGGTTGGTGGACAACAGCTTCTTTCTCTTTTCCTGTTTTTCCGCATGCGCACCCAGAGCTTGGCCCCTTGCAATTCACCACGCTGTTTCAGTTGGTGGAATTGCCGGTTGCATACGCCACGGCGCATTGGCTACACCCCTCCCCTTTGCGCATCCCATTGGCACCCATTGGCTCGCCAATTTCGAAGACAGGAGCTGTGGCTTGTAGGCAATCCTATCTATCATTTCTCGCGACAAATAGGTTGCATCGGGGACTCCCGCAGAGCGAACGGGATCGTCAGGAGAATCCATTATCAGCTTAACTGCCTCCGGTCCAGGGTCCCGACCCAGGTGGTAAAGCGATTCGTGACACTCCCGAAGAACGCCCTCGGTTGACTCGCTGTCTATCTTCTCTGCGTTGTTTTCCCTCGTCGCACCACCAAGCAGTCCTTTTCCTTATCGGAATTGTTCGTCGATGGATCTGCATGGTGGACTGAGAGACGGGTGCTTTTCTATGTGTATTGCGCGTCTGCAGACCAATAAACTGACAATAACATCGTAAAGACCTATAGGTATTGATTCTTCGTGCTAGGCCGTCCTCTTCTACGATACGCCGTTGCAACTACTTGTTCAGGATACCATCAGCCACAGCCAGTAGTAAAGAAACAAAAGTCATACGCCGTTCAGGGTCCGGGGCCCAAATATACAAACGACAGTTCTGTTACGCATAGGTATCGATAGCTTGAATTGTGCTGGACCTACCTGGCGATTTGCCTTTCGTCAGCGGCGTTGCATGACGTGGACCGACCGACCGAGCCCTACCCAACCCACCTGTTGCTGCATTTAAGTGTCCAACCATAGTATACTTGGCAATCACACGGCGATAATTATCGTTAAACTCTCTAGAGACCTAGTGCTATCCTGACCTGTGCTGGTCTTGCCATAGAGAAGGCCTTGCCGGTTGGAACAAAGAGGTGCACCCGAAGAGCAACCGCCATAGCTCAAGCTCCTCAAGCTCCTGCAACTTTCTGGAACGCTTGGTCGTTTGGTATATCTGCCAACTTGCCAGGTTTATTTGGTCATCGCCTGCATCGATATTGCCCGCCCATTATAGTTAGGTATATGCAATCTGTGCCTACCGCCGCTGCCTCACCGGTAAACGCACCTACCTATCGCCAAACCCTGACTCTTCACACGCTTGCATCAACACATTGGAGAAAATGAGCCAAGAAACTGCGCCTCGTCGATCAAGCTTTGGGAATCTGCTTCGACGCAGTAAGTCCGGTGAGCTTAAGGGTGGAAGGAAGGGCTCGCAGCAGCACAAAGAGTCTGTCCCCAATTCCCCGCCTCGTCTGCCTGCCCTCTATAATGGCTCTCAGCCTCAACCTCTCCAGACTTTTGGAGGCGACATACGTCCCGACTCTGTTGCCATAGTTTCTGGGAGAGCAGATCACTCTTTTCATCACCACCCGCCACGCGCTTCGATCGAACCCGGACGTCCATCTATGTCGTCCTCTATCGCAAGACCTCCTGTTCCACCCGTCCCCAACGGTGGCTTGGTCGATCCGTATGCTCGTACAGAAAGCATGACAAACCGTGGCCGATACAGCTACGCAAGCAGCGCCATCAGTACCGTTAACAGCCCTAGAAGGGTTCGTAGAAGGAAAGACCCAACTCCTTTTAAGTATGTCACCCCATCCTTTCTTTTTTTTTTTTTTTTTTTTTTTTTTTTTCCCACACGCACCCTATTAACCGGGCCTCTACAGCATTCTGATTATTGGCACTCGCGGCTCTGGCAAAACTTCATTCCTCGAATTCTTGAAGACATCTCTTGCCCTACCACCCAAGAAAAGATCCCAGCGGTCAACCGAGATCGAACAAGAGGTGACTTCCCGAGCAGCCCCATCGGGAAACTTCATACCTCACTACCTTGAAAGTGAGATTGACGGAGAACGTGTGGGATTAACCATATGGGATTCCGAGGGCCTCGAGAAGAATGTCGTGGATCTTCAACTACGCGAGATGTCCACATTTTTGGAAGGGAAATTCGAGGAGACATTTGCTGAAGAGATGAAGGTGATTCGGTCACCTGGCGTACAGGATACGCACATTCACGCCGTTTTCCTCATTCTGGACCCCGTCCGGCTCGATCGCAACATAGCCGCAGCTAGAGCGGTTCCCGGCGTGACCCACGGCGGAAAACATGGTATCGATATTGGACGAATCGTTGGCGGCCTTGACGAGGATCTCGACTTGCAAGTTATGCGCACATTGCAAGGCAAGACCACGGTGATTCCTGTCATATCAAAAGCCGATACCGTCACGACGGCGCACATGACTTTTCTGAAGAAAACGGTTTGGGCTAGCCTTAAGAAGGCCAACTTCGACCCCCTGGAGGCATTGGGCTTGGATGACGAGGATGAGTCTAACTCTAGTAGAATTGACGAAGGTGACGAGATGGAGACGGATGATGCAGCAGCTGAGTCTAATGGAGGCGAAGAAAAGGGGAAAACCGAGGATCACGGCGATGAGAATAACATGGGCGAAGGCGAAGACCAATCATCATCAGCTTCGAAACGAAGATCCAAGGCTTCGAATGAAGACAGTTCCGATGAGCTCCCTCTCCTGCCTATGTCAATCATCAGCCCCGATCTCTACGAACCTGGTGCCATCGATCGGAAATTTCCTTGGGGTACAGCCAACCCTTACGACCCGGACCATTGTGATTTCACCCGTCTAAGAGACGCTGTCTTTACGGAGTGGCGGAGTGAATTGCGGGAGGCCAGCCGTGAGCAGTGGTATGAGGGCTGGCGCACTAGCCGACTCAAACACCGCAGCCCTGCGAATCGACGCCGTTAGGCATTGCGACAGGATTCGCAAGGTCGCCCCTTGTTCCATAAATAAATCGCCACAACGCATGTTCAGCGACTTCTCCCATGTTAATTTATTCTCCCAGCCTTTTTCTCCATTTGCGACACTCGCAGCAATACCCATTGATTGTTCTCTTTTCTACTCATGTATTTCCTGAGACGACGATGTACTACGTACAAACCAAAATTTCTTTTCTGATGGTCTTTTATTGAGCAAGAGAAAAGGACCCCGCTGGTGACGGATTTTCTTCGAAGTCGGGTTCCAAGGGAAGGGGAAAAAAGATACAAATGAACGACCTTTTGGAGCTGATGCTATGAAACCTATCTACCGGGTACAACACAAATATCATTGATTTGTTGTGGAGCAAGAGTAGGGAAGAATGAATAGCCTTCAGGGTGTGGTGCTATTGTGTATCTATCTTACCTATCTTCAGAATCCCCAGAAGGGGCGAAGTAATGGTCGAGTGTAACTAGGCATATTGTCGTTACTGTTGGAGGTCCCACACAACCTTCAGTACCATAGCCTCTTTAGGTCTCCCTGGGTTGGTCCTACTTGTGCTTCATCGCATATATTCTTGTGCCGGCCTAGCCATTGCCCCGGCGTAAAATGTTAGGATTCTTTTCACCGTGCTCTACATCTAGAACTTGAGTTTTCTTCGTGCCTTCGTGCAAACTTGTGTTGTGTTTAGCTAACTTTAGATCAACGTTGACCATTTTCATTATAACCAAACCAAGCGCATTCCATTAGAACTCATTCTCTTTTCTCAGTCATGACATCGAAATGCTTATCTCGCAAATATCTAAATAATACACCAATTAATATATCTAATGTTTAACTATCACTAGGTTGAAGCCCCCCTTCGCTTGTATTATTCCTCATCTCAGTATCTACTAATAAATTCCACTTGCAACGCAAAGGAACTGGGACTATCGTCATCACCAGTGGCAGGGCGGGGCATGTAAATCATGGTTAGAATGGAAGGATCACTACGTCTGTGAGCAGCTCACAGAGGTGATCCACCCGTTGCAACGCGAGCTTCCTATATTTCGGATCGCCTTCACGCCTGAGATATAACCGCAAGTCTCCCGGTTCTAATCGTGTTAGTCGAATCATGATGGAATAACTCTTTCAAGTTCCAATTAAGAATAATTCGTATACAAATCACGCTCGAACCCTTGTTTAATTCATAGGCATCGTCTGCCCAGGTAGCTCCGAAAGCCAACCATCAGTGTCCTCCACGACCGTGTTCTTAACCGCACACGCATTCATCTCCGGGACCGTCTGCGTCTTTAGTATCCCCTGCATACCCGGGCTTCCGCACGCGTGGAACATGCACGTGCTGTTCATGGCCCGCTGCAAACTGTCGCCCTTCCATCCGAACATGTAGTCTGCGTGGGTTCCATAGCCCTGGCCGATATCGTTAGAGCTCTCTCGGTGGGATATGCATTTATAAAGAAAAGAGGAAGGAAGGAAGAACACGAGAAAGGGGGAGAGAAAAGGTGGTAATGTATGATATCAGAAAGAATGGCTCAAATTTACCTTGCCATCCATAAACGACCAGACGAATGGTTGCGATCCATCCTTAGGCCACATGTTGTCAAACGCCGTGGTATTCCACAGCGTCTCGTAGGCCAACTGCGGTACGCGGACGGGATGGGAAGGAGGACAAGGACCTGCCTCGCGGAATTGACCTTTCGTTGTGCTGTACATGTGAGATTGGTGGTCTGGGCTGTCGAGGTTCACGCCGTCCCAGCATGCGGGAAAGTGGTGAATGGCCATTATTCCCGCAGGGCATGGCTGCGGATATCCAATTAGTGGTCTTCTTTAATAGGGTAATGATATATCAACGATTTCGGGGCATGTAGAAGTCATAAGAGTAGAAAAGTCATTTATTCCGCAGCTTGCACTTCATGCAGTCCACACATCGGAAGGGGAACGTGAGTAACACCAGAACACTGACCTTGTCGGGGAAATCCGGTGTCTCAAACCCTCTCGTCAAAATAGTTTGTAGACAAGTGTATCGGAGACCTGGCTGGGCGCTTGAATTCGCAATGGAGCTTGTCGTAGGAGAACCGACTGTCATGCGGAAGCCCTGAGCACCACACCACGTTAATGAAATCGATCCTCTCCAAAAGGAGAACTAGATAGACAGCCGGGGCTACCCACAGGTTTGAAGGCGGTGATGTATTGGTTACCGTTGCCATTGAAGTCCTTCTGGGTATAGTAGATAGTCATCCCGCCCTTAATGTCCGGCGCATCTTGCCCCTCGTAACCAAGCTGGGCATTCGGGTACTGCGGCACCCTTTTGTAGGAGCCGTTTTCATGTCTGAAGTACAGCAATGCGGTCCAATAATTTGAAAAGTCTTCCGTGTATGCACACGTTGTACAGCTGCCCTTTTCCCCGATATCGCCCTGCATGGTCGCGTTGAAGGCATTCCCGCCGACGATCTGATGGACGTGAGCTGACGGGATATGGCCTGGCTCAACTACCGGATCTAAGCGTTGAACCGATACGGACGAGCATCCGAACCGGAGGCCGGCCTGGGAGAACCCGGCTTGCGCGATCAGGAGATAGATGGCCTTCATTCTTGCGGGAGCACACCAAACCCTCCTTGATATATATCGACTTACGTGTATGAAGATCGTGAGCTTCGAGTAATGATAAACATAAGTTTTAAGATCCAGTAAGGCGCCGCACAAACTAGGGGGGTTATAAGTGTCTGAACGTGCGCCCTCACGTCGTAGCCAGATATGCCGCCTCCCATCGTTGATCGTCTTGCCAAGGCAATATATCTCCTCGCAACGACTGGTGCTCGAGCTTCACGACTTAGAAGGGAGGCCTGTATAGATTGAAGCAATATGAATAGGCCTATCTGGGTGTGACGCTGCTAGAAACTGGGGCCGGATAATTCACGCCGAAGACAAATTCAATTGCCGATTCGCCAGTTTGTCGTATGCATATTCAGGCACATGAATTCGACTTGGCACCCTCGTAAATAAGGTACTATTCATTGCGTCTTAGACGTGGAGGAAGATAGCACTCGAAGAAATCTCCCTGTTCTCAGTTACTATTATCTTATCATTTAAACAATTTCACCTACCCTCGGATTGCCTTCAACTAGTACCTAATAAGCTAATATGAGGCCTCTAGATGGTGAAATTTGGCGTATCTCGGTGCAAGGAACTGGTGTTATGGATTTGATTGTCGACGATATTTCGGCGATATATTACATGTTAGCCTTGAAGGACTTGCTATTTGCTTGGAATATTAGACACTGGACATCGTTAACAACATTTATGAATTCCGAGGGTAGATATAAATCCAGTATTTCTGCGTCATTTATAAGCTCAGTGATTTATACAATGGATGAGGCTCTTGCGGGATCGTTTGTAACTCGAGTATATTGCTTAAATCATAGTTTCATCCTGTTCTGTAACGTATCATAGTTAATTTGTCCCATCATCCTCTTTCTAATTAGTGTAACTATGTACACATTAGGTATCACAAGATTACTTTCTACTAAGGTGTCCCGGGTGATAACTACAGTTCTGTAAGAAAGGGCTTTCAAACATCTGCTGGATAGTAGGCCGGCCACCGAGTCACGACGCACACAATCCCCATGGTAAGTGCTGCATATGGTACGAAGTTTAAGCTTTCGCTCGAAATCAATATAGGCGGTTGTTGATTACCATTTCGAAAGGGATAAGGTTCGGACAAAAGAAATTGATTAGCAGTAATTGTTAGGGTACACTTCAAAAGAGCAGGCAGTTACCTGAAGACCAACTTACAATAACTACAACAACTCTAATTAATATCATGCGACACAATGACATAGTATTACTTCGCGGTACCTATATTCAACTTATTATATGTGCAACAGGTAGTTCGATATCGGAATCTCGACATGAGCAATTTCCATTTCCGTCTTTGGACCTGAGCCGTTGCTGCTATAGCCTGATCTGTGGGTGAGCCAGGCTGAGCAGTGAGTGCAAGGAGGTGAGCCAACCGAACTTCGCAAATTCAACTTCATCGTATGCAAGCACATACCGATCTGTTAACCACTCGTTCAACTCCTCTCTACCACAAGAAGTCGTACTCAAACACGCACAACACTGCTCCGTAATAGCAGTCGATCGACGATTCTGTACGGTTTCAAATGGCCCAAAGGACGACAACACAAATCTTGGGAGTCCACGTTTGGCGCTCCTAATGAGCATGCTACCCATCATACAACGCCACCAGATTCTTTCCCTGAGCAAGGTATTGTTCATGCAAGACCGCGCAAGAAGGCGCGGTACGGCAGTTGTATCGAGGGTTATGACAGCTGGTTCGCTGGGCCTGCCGCAGCTGAAAGCTTTGACGGCACGGCCAGTTTGAAGCCAGAACCCTCGATCTGCCACTCTGGATTCGATCCTCTTGACTGTCGCGACGGCGATCATTCCTCTGGAGGGTATCGCATTGACTGAGAAACGAGCATGAGCTCAGCTCAGCTCCCTCTTCTCGCCGTCGCACCATCACGATCCTCACGGCAATGCTCCCTCCGTGAATGCAACAGTGGAGGCCTGCCCTTGGCATTCCCTTCATGCGATATGACCTGGCCAATGGAAGTAATGCCTCACGACGATATAGCTAGCTTCTGCTTGGCTGCGCCGGTGGCATTACCTGTCGAGGGAAGGATCTTGGTGAGCTCCTTTGCGCCGCGGAGAAGACGACATACGCTGTATACCTGGATCTGGGCTGATCTGTGACGAGAAGGATCTCAGTGAGCTCCCTTGGGACGGTGGAGACGACGACATGCGCTGATGCCTTGATCTAGACTGATCTGTGACGAGTAGGACCGATTTCTGGCCAACATGGCTGTGGCAGGTGGCAATCTGCATGACAATGGCATCATCGAAGGCTAATTACATGTAGATCAACCAGTGATTCTCGATAATGACGATGACTTGGATAAGGCACGTGCTGGAGGGTCAGGCCGAAGGCGCTTCTGGTAAAGTCGATACCGGGCGTATTAAACTGGACGCGAGTCTGTATAAGTCCCTTCCAACCTCAGAACTCGCCTCAGCACCGACAGAGTCTATTGATACATCTGGTCCATGGTATGACGTTGAAGAGGGCCGCTATGTTGAGGAGACAACCCCAGGACTTGGGTCTCACGAGCAGCACAGCGTGCCTTCTCCCGCACAAGGCCCAACCACTGCAAGATCAGAACCACCAGCAAGGTGTCGGCAGTATCACTCGAAACACGTCAGTGGAGTCTGCGCTCCACTCCCTCCCCAAGTCTTCCGACAGCGGCGATGATGGATAGACAGATGAGAACATGGCTGAATTGGAGAAGGAACTGGGGACGGCTTTGGGAGAGTAACAAGTGGAGTCATCATCGGCCGGCACACCTACCTCCCCAAGTCTACACTCGGTCGAGGTACCACAGAACGAGATCCAGAGTCGAGAATACACTGAAACTACCGGTAGCAGACCAGAAGAGCTGCAAGATGTTTCTCGACATGGCACAGCTTAGGGCCTTGAGGAGTGGGAGCAGCAGGAGACTGAGGTGGTGGTGGAAGGGGGAGCCGTAGCGATGCAGCAGCAGGAAGAGCTTGCAGCACAGAAGGAAGAGCTCGGGTAGCCAGCTGTGAGTGATTAGCAGGACTTGGTCGAGGCCGTTGACGCGGACGACCCTGAAGACAAGGATGCCACCGAGGCTCTGCCAGCCGCGCAACCCAAGATCCCCGAGATCGACGAGCACCGTTTTCGACTGCGTGGGGTACGAGGTTGCTGGACGCCAGACAAAAACAACACAGTACCGAGTTGTATGGGGGGAATATCCAAATAGGTTAGATTCTTGGTTCAATGAAGACGACGTACGAATATCAATGCCATGGCCGCCTTGCGAACTATACTCTCAAAACTTGGCTCTATAGGCAGAAATGGACATTTTCCGAGTTCGCGGCATACGCTCTAGCCGGCGTAAAGGCAGAAAAGTTTTCGAGTACCTGGTCGATGCGTTCGGTCTCGATGCCCGCACTTGGATCACTGAAGATCAATTGAGAATCTCACTCAGCCCTATGTTGGTCGCTGAGCCTAAAGGTAACTGGTTACCTCATGAGGGCCCGTTTTGGAAATCTTGAGGAACAGGTTGCTGACGGAACACATCTCGAATAGTGCCTTCTCCCCATCCAAGCAAACCAGATGATAGAGACTCCTCCAACATTGCTGTGTCGACAGACGCTGATCCTCTCCAGACGATAACACAGGCGACGACATTTTGATGGCGTATCGGAAGAGTCTCCTCCGTGCCATCGTGAGCTGGTGAGGGCGAGTCATAGCGATTTTCTTCTACCTCGTTCTGAACCGGGAGAATTTTGTTCTATGACCGTTAGGTCGGATGGCTGCACATTCTTACTTGTACATATGAGGATAATGAGGAATGGCGGATCTATTGGCAGTAGGCCTATGAGGATTACGGCCGCTCAAAAGTATCACTTATCAGTTCCACACTCTTTAACAGAGTCTGGATTGTCAACAATATATATTATCATTTAAGCAATAAACTATTTAGACGTGGCATGTGCGATTGGTCGGTTCGTAGTGGTAGAGTGAGATCGTTCATTTCTTCGCGTGCTGTAACGCCAGATGAAAGACAGAACTCAGCAATATAAGTAAGGCCGGCATACAGGTTGCTTGTTTTACTAAGTTATGTAAGCTTTCCGCAACGAACGCTATAAGTTAGCCAAGTTCTCCTGTGCTCGCCGTGTTCCAGTTCAAACCCTAATAGGCATCGACACCTACCAGTGGCTGCCTAGGTTATCAAACCAAGACCAACTCCTACTCCTCCACATCTCCAAGAAGCCAAGGGTCTTCTAATAGCTCAGAGGGCGACGCTCTCGATTCTGGCGTCCACCTGACCATTTTGCGGACGAAGTCGAGGAAGCCTTTCTTATTGGAACCCTCGAGATTCCTCTCGGAATCTTCCCAAGACACTGATAGGACAGGATTCAGACACTTCCAGTTGCCTTCGTATGCATATTAGGTTGGCGGATGCGCATCCTTGGAACCAAGTACTTACCTCTGTCATCGAAGTAAACGGAGCTGCACTCGCTTCGCTGGAGGAACTCGAGGGGAGGAGGTCCCAAAAGACCAACTATACTAGCAAGATTGAAGCGGTTCCCATACTTGCCAGTCTCGGGGTCAAGCCCATCGAACATGCGTCTGTTCTCGAACATGTCCCAGACCTAGAAGCTCTCATTAGTTTCGTGCTATTAGCCACATGCAGGGAATCTCGCACCATGACTCCGACGTTCCATATATCCACAGCATAGCCCCAGGGCATCTCTAGAATGACTTCGGGAGCCCGGTAAGGATCCGGCTGGATGTCATGACAGTGCTCGGCCTGTCCGTTCCGAGCGAGGGAGAAGTCACACAGGATCGGACGGCCAAACCTTGTTGGAATACCGAAGTTTGCGCTTTTGTAGAGATTGTACCCATTGACACTTTTGTAGAGGCTCGATGCCGCGATTTCTTTTGTGTCCAGCTGTTCCACGATGGATGAATCGACCAAACCCAGCAAGATATTCTCTTCTTTTATATCTGGCACTCTGTCAATGTTTTCCAAAGCATAGTGAGAGGAGCGACCTCACCTGTGTGGATGATATGGCACTCGCTATGCAAGAAATCTAGTGCGAGCAGCAAATGGATCAAAATTTGCTTGAGCATTGCCTCGGGCAGTTTACGATCTGGGCGAGTATACCGGAGGCTCAATATGTCGTTGGAAAGGACCTCGTGAACTAAACATTGATGAGGATTCCCTGCTCTGCTCGTGACAAAGAAGGAATCCTGAATGGTGCGGACATACATCTTGCCAGGATGGTCGGGGTTCCCCGCGGTGCTGAGATGTTTGTAGATGGCAGTTTCGTTGTCAATCTCATCTTCTGCAACCAAATCGTGGGCGTAAATCTTCAGTGCGGCATATTTATTCGTGCTGGTATATCTGGTCAATGCTAGGCTCCACCTCACGCCCTCCGAGTTTCACTCACGCCAGGTTACGACAGCACCATATCGTGCTTGCTGATCCGAAGCCAAGTTTTGCCACGACCTTATACTTTTCATTGATGACTTCGCCCAAGGTCATCGGGTAGAACTTTTCGAAGCCCACCTCCCTCTCTTCTTCAAACGGAGTGGCCGAGGATGACATGGAGCGCGATGTAACGCGGCCTGCGCGACATAAGAAGGAGAATGAAATAAGGCCAGATCTATCCAAGACTGGCGTTCGCAGCCGCAAGAATATACGAGGATGAGAAAACATGGAAATCAAAACAACGGAAAAAAAATTATCTGAATTGTTTCTCAGATCAAACAGACGATTATTATTTTGTTCAATTAATTGCAAATAATTCAAGCAATTCCTTGTATTTTTTTTATTTTTTTTTTTACAGGGGTTTTTTGATGAGAAAAGGTTAGCTGTTGACTCAAATGAATGGCCAGGTTGGTACGACCTAGCGAAGCATGATATCCTTAGTCAGCGTTAATCTCACACAATTGGAAACGACGCCATTGTTGCGCGGTTGGCAATAACGGTATAGTTATACCTATATTAATAATACTCTGCATCGTAGGTACCGGGGGTTTGGTTCCCTCGTCGGCCAATGTTTTTCCCTTTAGAGGTGTAACTTTCCATACCTAGGTGCTAATTATACCTAATGTCGTTCGCATGGTTCGTAAGTCTGAATTCTCTGTTTCCTGACCGGAATCTCGACACCTCCCAACCATCAAGTTCACGTGATCTCGCGCCGCCTTTGCTCAGGCCAGCGTTCCGCACAAGCAAAACGAAACAAACAAAGCCCTTTTGACTGATTTTGACTGATTTGGGCCTCTAGTTTTCGTATTTGACTTGGCTCAGATACTTGCCAAATATATAGGCCAAACAAAAATTTAGCGCTCAGCGCTTTTTTTTACTCCGAATGGCGGCCCAGAGGCCTTCGAATGTCTTCGTAGCCATACAGCTATACAGGCTATACACTAACGCGGTCAACACGGATAGCTAGCAAAGTTAGGTAATCTTAGGTGTGGACGTAGGCAAGGGTAGATAGGTAGGGGTAGATAGGTAGGGGTAGATAGGTAGATAGGTAGAGTCAGCGAAACCTTTGATTTAATGGTTAAAGATAATTATCAACATGTTATGTACCTAGGTATGGAACTTACATCCCGAGTTTTAATTCTAAAAGGTGGAGATAAATATACATCAGCAGGCCTAAGCAATACCTATGTAAAGTTTTGTTAAGCTGTGTACTTTTAGTACCTGTAGCATGTGGTGCTCCTGATAGCTCAGTTGGTAGAGCGTTGGACTGTAATTGTCATAAATAACTATGGAAAATCCACAGGTCGTGTGTTCGACTCACACTCAGGAGACTTCTTTTTTCCCTATCGCTTAATAATTATTTTTATTTCTGAAGATAAATATTTAATTTTATTCCGCACTTTACAGGTTGGGTTAATATTTATGCAGAACCCTTCTTGTCCTACTTCGTCCCGCCTTTCTGTTAGCCGTTTGTAGTCGCGGGGTTAAGAGTTTTAGGAGCTCAGCATATAAAACGAGACGACCAGCTCAGACGTGCACTTCCATTCCGATGCCATTTTTTCGCCACCATATTAGGACATCCATTTCTTGTTTATCGGATCTATCACTACGGCTAGGCTAGTATGCTACCATTTACTAGGGCAGAGAACACAGGAAGAATAACTCGCGACTCAAAGACTAGTTGGAGCTGTTAGTATTGGCACTACCTAGGTGAGATTTACGGTTTCCTTTGATGTTCGCATTCTCTAGCAACGTCTATATCAGTCATGGATGCAGCATGTAGCTAACTGACTACCCATCATGCGTGATGGGAAGCGAATCAACCGAGTGTACATACGTGATGCCGACGGTCCTAAAGATGAATTCAAGGAACCAAGTGAACTCTATCGCCGAGGAAGGTTCGTCGAGAGTCTAAATGTTGAAAAACCAAGGGGTTGTTATCTTGCCCCTGATACCAACCATCCACGAAACCACTGCAAGTGTTACGCTAAGTCTTTTCTCTATAGCTAATGTTCTATGTCCTCGGCATTGGTAGCTATCAATAACACATTATAAACAGAACTGTTCCGGTTTAACTGACGGACATGCGACCTCTCCCACGAACAACTACTAGCCCTCATGAGCTTCACCCGTCGATGGTGTCGTAGGTGTAGCCCTAATCAGCTCGTCACCCGTTGACTGAGGTATCAAACGTTCTACCGCGCGTGTCGACTCCCAATGTACCGTCCCGTACCTATACAGCTCGCCAAACGTGCCCGGTCTATGGTCTGCGTCCTTGAAGCCGTCTTTCTTCACCACGTCCCCGAGAGCTGGTAGACCGCCTGCCGAGTTGTGGTAGACCTTGTACATATGGCTCTTC
Organism: Xylaria sp. FL1042; assembly: GCA_022495085.1. Lineage (NCBI taxonomy): Eukaryota > Fungi > Ascomycota > Sordariomycetes > Xylariales > Xylariaceae > Xylaria > Xylaria sp. FL1042. The sequence continues at coordinate 192,249 of MU380169.1, read as the reverse complement.
TCCAGCATCTCAATAACGAACGCCTCCGCGGCCTGCCTCTTGCTCTCGTCTGGGTCATCGAGTGGCGTTGTGAAGAGCTCGGCCTGCTTGTACCCGTCGTAGTCGGTCCTGATGGCCCCGAGAATACCATTTTGTATCCCCTCCACCATGAATACGTTGTTCTCCCAGAACTCGCGCCCGTTCCAGCCTGAGCTGACGTCGAGCAAGTTCTTTGTGCGATCGCCCAGAAGCATTTGGGCCACGTAATCGCTCATCTCGAACACGCGTTCCTTGAAGTGCCAGTCAGACAGACCTTCGGCAATACCAATTTCCTGCACCAGGGGTGATTTGTGGAAGTTGGTCGCGCTAGTACGCCCTCTCCACAGCTCCTTGTAGGAGTTATGCCAGTTCTGGATGAAGACGCAGCCCTTGCGCGCGGCCAGCATGAAGTTGCCGAAACTACCCCATTGCTTTCTGATCTGCCCGGTGATGATCCATACACCCATCTCATAAGGCGAATCCGGAGCCGTCAGAGCATTCCAGAATAACTGGTCAAGGTGGGTGTGCAGCATGTTTCCGACGTCCATCCAGACACCTCCGTGCTCGTACAGCAGCGGCAGCCGTACGAGGTCGGCGGCATGTTGCGCCGCGTGCCGACCGTCCATGGTTCGGTTTACGAAGCAGTCGGGGAACCAGTCCTTGCTCACATAGTTGTAAATGTTGTTCGGCGAGTCGTCAATGAGATCGACGAGGCGGACCGTCCAGGAGCTGCCGAGCTTTCTCACCCAGTTAAGCACGGTGCATCGGTAACTCGGGTACATTCGATCCAAACCCTTGTCCCAGAAACACCACACGTTCTTTTCTGAGGTGATGGGTCGAAATGAGCGGAGTTCTGCTACAATCTCCTCTTCGGGCCGTAGGTCTAACAGAGAGTCAGGCACCACGCGAAGGCCAGTTGCCGACTGGGGTAGCGTAAGCTCGGCCATTTCGGTCTGGGAAACTGTGTCTAGCTTATTCGAGAGGATGGTGAGTATTGTGAATTATGAGAAGTGTCTTGAAGTCGCTGTAATATATGTGTCGCTTGATTGTTGTAACTTGATTTCGGAGTTCTTGTTGTGATACATTTCACTTTTATATATGATAACGTACTCAAGATACTCTTCGACAAAATTTACCCCCTGGACTATGATTCATAGTGATGGCTCTATGGTGTCCCTGACTAAGCCACATCGCGCCGGCGAGCCCGCTCCGTAGAAACGGGTCAGGGACTCGCGATTATCTTAGATACGGCTTCTGTATAATTTACAACGAGATACCAAGCAACCTTTGCTATGGTTGATGGCATTGCAAAGGGATCAGAAACGGCTAGCGGGGAGCCGTTTGGGGTAATCTTCTCCTTGGCGGACGGTCTGGTCTAACCCAAGATAGTCTCCTAAAGTATGATTCATAGTGATGAGGTCCATAGGGCTGAGCCACTCATCCTCTTACCTGCACTGCTACTCTATGGTATGGCTAGACCTGCTCAACTACACCCTACCGTCAAGTGAAGAGAATCATGTCTCATAGTGACGAGAATGCTCGGCGGATTTGGGTAACACTGCTTTATCTGAGAAGGCTTAGTAGTCAACGTGCCATCGCACAGCATGAACTCCGCATCAGCGTAGAACCCCTTAATGGCTAGAAGGTGTGCGTACGCCTCTCATGATCAGAATGCGAAAAACACATAAGAGTCCGTGATGCGACCGGCGGCAATTCACTTCCTGTTCTCATCACCATCACAAACAACAACAACCCAGACGCTAGATTAGAGAACACAAGCAACTCACAATGATCGGTCTGAAAGATAAGCCGCAGGGCGTCGACATCGACCCCAACTTCAAGCCCATGCCAAAGTATGGCCATCTCTCCGAGAAGACGCCAGAGTTCCTGGAAGTCGAGGATGCCATCGGCGCTAGCTATGAGAAGCTCTGGGGATTACCTGATATGCCCGCCTTCCGCCAAGCTGCTGGTGACGCCGACGCTGCCATTCCCTCTGGGGGACCCGATCGATACCGCGAAGTGAAGACCGAGCTCTTGCATTTCCCTGCTCGTGACGGCCACTTGATCGAGCTGAAAGTCTACAAATCCCCAAACGTCGCGGCGGACGCGACCCTTATGTATCGCATGCACGGTGGCGGTATGAACTCTTTGGCCTTCATCTCTTTTTTATGTAGAGTTTGGCATGCTAACTTTTCTTGCCTAGGCTTCTGTGTTGGGCGACACGAGACAGATGGCGCCGAGAACGTCTATGCTGCCACAAACCCCAATATTGTCGTCGTCAGCGTGGATTATCGACTGTACGCGTATTCTTGATCATATTTACTTACATCTTGAAATCTTACTAACATGGCGCAAGAGCACCGGAGAATCCTTTCCCTAAACCACTCGAGGATTGCTATGATGGCTTGTTATGGGTACGCGTCTCTTTGTTCAACCTCACTCCTCACACCCCTATCTACTAAGTCTTGACTACTAGTGCAAGGAGAATGCGAAAAGTCTCGGGATCAACCCCGAGAAGATCATTGTTGGAGGTAGCAGCGCCGGTGCCAATCTGGTGAATTTAATAACGCCTTGATTAACAAGTCGCTTCCCACTAACACATCGACTAGGCTGCCGCGCTGTCCATTGTGGCCAGAGACGATGGTGTCTCTGGCATCATTGCCCAGGTGCTGCACTTCCCGTCGCTCTGCCATACCAAGTTCCTCCCCTTCGACAAGTACGAGCTTGGTAGTTACATCCAGAATGCCGAGAACTGCGTCCTCAGTCTCTGCAAGTCCGATGTTTTCACCAATTGCTATGTACCCAATCCCACGCCTGATTACAGACACTCACCTCTGCTCGCTCCCTCGTTGGCAGGACTCCCACCAGCACGTAAGTGAAATCCTACCTCCCTTCCAGACTCTAGGTCTTGCATGCTCTCCAATGCTATTCAAGCAAGTTCGCTAACGATTGGCCCATTCACCAATACCTTATAGTGATCCAATCCGCGGGTGTTGATATTTTCCGCGACATTAGTTTTGCCTATGCCGACGCCCTCGAGGCCGCTGGCGTAGACGCTGAGATGCACTGTTACGGAGGCGTGCCGCATTGTTTCCCCGCCGTTATTATTACCCATCCTCTCACACCGGTATTCTACAAGAAGTACAATGCGTTCCTGAAGAAACACGCAACGAGCTCAAGCTCGAGCTCGTGAGCCCAAATTGGTATGCCACATTGGTTTGATTCGTGGATTGTAATGCTGGCCTGTGGCTTGTACTTTAGCGTTTATGTACTTGAGAAACATCACGACCAGCATGTATTAATATAATCTTGTGTTGTTTGATAATGTACGCATACAGTTGGCGCCGACAAGTACTATGCGCTGCCTAGCCTAGTTAGTCGTGATAATTATGCATGTTGGCGGTTCATTATCCTCTTTTCAATTTCTTCCTTTTCGGCATGCCAATTCTCGATCAATCCTCTTCTGCGATCATAGCGTAAAGTGTCCACATTCCAGTTCCCCTAAGGCTTCTCAGGATACACAGCTCTGATAGTAATTATTCGTAATTAACAGCTGGGATCCCGACAGAGCAAAACAAATGAACACGATTCTGGACTGTTCTCACAGTAGGTAACCCATGGCCTGAAATCAATTCTCAAGGACGGTTCGATGGTGTGGTTAGACTCCACAAGGGTACAATTGTTGAAGATGGCGGGCCAATGGGCTTACTTGCGTGTTTTGATAGCCGTCGTAGGAGATTTTGCAGAGCGAATAGCGATTAGGGCTCAAGGGCTGGAGCAATAGGTGCGGTTATGAGCGGCACATTTCACATCGTCTTGAGAAGAATCTCCACAACAACAAGATGAGGCAGCACACACAACACTACGTACCAAGTAAACATATTGTAATAATAGAGTAAGTGATGCTACCGTTACTGAAAGAAGTCGAAGGCAGAGGGGAATTTAGGGCGGATAACATCAGGATCGCAGAAGTAATATCACAAGGGCTAGTAACAGGGCTTGGGGATAGTCGCGAATTAGATTATTTCGTTGACCATTCGGAATCCTATTGTTTGCGGGACCCGGAATTTTAAGTCTACTTATACAGCTCGATATCGGCATTCAAATCTTGCAAAGGCTATCAATTATCTCTCTATTAAAAGCACCAGTCTCCAACGTAGGACTAGAGTATTCATTCGGGATGCGCGCAAACGCCAATTGAAGAGAAATGGAATAGTTGCTTAAAGGGTTACTCAGCCAGATTACTCCATGACCCATGAAATTCTCTTAGAGTACCCCAGAAAGAAACGTGACCAAATCGTGCTACTGTTTGAACAGACGTCGTTGTAGATACCCCCCATGAGGTATTCGGAAATTACTTATTCAAGTAAGCTGGGTAAAGGCTTTGTTTAAATTTCGGAAGCCTAGTGAATGGCGAAATTTCCGGGCGACTGATGATAGCTTGGAGTCCCATTGAAAGCAAAAGCGCAGCACTGTCCAAGGTCATAAGTGAGTGGTTTTATAACAGACTTTCTACATAATTTTGGAGCTTGGCGGGACGTAGTGGCCACAAGCTCAGAACTTGCTACATAGGATGAATATGAAAGTCAACAATAATGCTTACTGATCTGATGTAGGTATACGCGATGCTTCGGGAAATTGAAGTTGGCGGTTGACCACCTTGCCTTCGTTATTCTGTAGCTCCTTGAAAGGGCGACCAACAGTGTAAGCTACACTGCGATGATTGTGCTCTGAAACAGCCATATCGAAAGTTTTGTTGAACGTATTAACTCCGCTGTAAAAATGTTTGTTCACAAGTCGTCTGCGTTCGGCCGCAAACGTCTCCCGATTCTTAGCCGAAAATGGATGGGCCAAACGGTCCAGCTTTTCCAGTCGTTCAGATGCCCAATTAGGGGAAATTGGCTGCGTCTGATGGTTGAAGGTCTTGGGTAGGCCGTTTGGAAAGAACTGACCCGCTTCATACGCGGTTAGGGTATCAATAATACAGAGCATTTCATTGTTGTGATAGTTTCCGTTGCCGTCCTCTACGTCGTCAATTTCACACTCCTCTTCATTGCCCTCTACAACAGGGGCGGAAGAGATGCTCTCGCCTTCCAAAGACAGACCACCGATATGCTGACCAAAGGGTACGTGAATGTACGGGTTTATCATTGGATTCTCATCATCGAATTCTCGAGCTCTCTGGAGAGTCTCCTGCTCGAATGTCGTCGGTCTGAGTTGTCTGACACCCGGTGGTCCGGCAGTTAACGGTGCAGGGGCGCCACGAACTTTGGACAGGGAAGCCATGTACATTGGAGTTTCTGACAGCGAAAGAAGCGGCTCTGGCTCGGCATTATAGGGGTTTGATTGACTGTCCGAGACTTGAGACTATAATATGTCAGCCGTTCAACCACTAGTAGATAAGGTAGTTCTCTTTTCATGTGGGTCGCGGAGAGACTCACGCCAGGGCCAGGAGCAGGGTTTGGACGATGAGAGGCTAGGAGCTTCTGCGCAGCTCGTTGCATTGGGTTGGGGTAGGAGGCTAAGTTTGTAAGGCTGTTGAAGTTCATGGCAGATATGGGTTTTGTATCGGCTCCGTCACTTCCATTGTCCGAGTCGGCATTGGTATTGGCAAACATTGTAGAGTTATCCGCCATAAGATGATGGTCCGCGATAAAATCAATTGCCCGATTGCTAACGTATCGTGCTGTAGTAGAATTATTAGAAATGGCCGATTGCAGTGAGCCCGGTCCGTTTGAAGTTGGGTGGATGTTAGGAACAACTACGCCAAACTTCTGCAAAATATGTCTTTCCTGGCGCGAGTCCGGACTAACAGCTCGCTCGGAATTCTGTTGCAATGGGGTGTACTCCAGCTGACCAGCTGGCGAGTCGCTCTTGTAGGGAAATAGAGACTTGACAGTACGGCCACGGCGAACGGGTGGCTGAAGCGGCTGAGGCTGTGGGTTGTAGACAGAGCCAACCGTGGTATATTGACGGGGAGGCGTAGATAGTGACTGTTGAGCAGCCGACAACTGCGGGTGGCAGGTAGAAAACTGAGGTGCTTGAGGGGGTTGCGGTTGTGGTAGATGTTGTGGAGGATAATAACTGGCAAAAGATGCCTTTAGGTTTTCACTCTCGGTGTTCTCCATTATGGCTGTACTATATATATGTACAGTCAGCAATGTGAGTTCGCTAGCCTTATTAGAGAAAACTTTCTGTGGCAGCGGGAAGACTGCATGGACTCAGGAAACAGGAGCGACTGGCTAAAATGATGTGTGAAGGCGGGACGGGAGTTATTTTCACGCAGTGAAGAAGTCGTGGTTATAGGTAAGGAGTGGGCGTCGATGGACGAGGCTCTGGATGATGATTGATGACGATGGCGGTTGGGCTGCAAGAGAGGGAAGAGAGGACAAGGATAATGGAAGGGAAACATTGGGGTGGGAATTTGAGTGAGAGGGAATGGTACCTAGGTACCTACATGTAGGTAGTCATCCCCAACATTTCAAGCATGACACAAGTTGCTCTTTCCCTTGCTCTTGCTCTGGCCGTATAATGTTTCCTTAGCAAAGCAGTTACGCCTTCTAAGTAGAGTGAGTGCAAGTAGGTGCGAGTACATGAAGTGGAAAGTGTTTCTAGCCTGGATTAGTATTCAAACCTGCACCACCAGGACCAATTAGACCTAGTAAAAAAGGGAGAACCGTATCTTCGGGTCACTCTATCGTCCAGACCTTTTGAGTTGCCAGAGTAGGGATAGAGGGAGATAGGGTGGCAACTGGTGGTAATAATCAAAGATCAACTGTATTTACCTCTTGTAGTAACAGCACTAGGTACTAAAGATAAACTCCTACGTTCTACTAATGACTCACATTAGCCCTACCGCCTTATAAACCTTGTTTTAGTTTGTTGTCTGTCTACCCTGACTAGTTTGACTCTTGACGACATCCTTATGTACCGTGATCTTGCTTTGTCCTGACCATGTTGTGGATGATGTTTGGCTTTAAAGGCCAGTCACCAACATAGTTATCATAGTGAAAATAATTTTGTCATTGCCTACTCTAATTTGCTAAAATTAATTGATAGAATTCATAAACAGCAAAATAGTCTTTGTATGGCTTGAGAATCTCCTAGGAAACGTTGTGATACATAATATTACTATCACTACTGCGTACCTAGATATATATTATTTCGTGGGAAGAAGATCACTCCAGTCCTAGTTACATTCATGCTACAATCAATGGTATATATTTCCATTGAGCTACAAAGTGTAGCACGAAAGAAACATCCCTTAGAACCCTCGAACATTAAGTGAACTCTTCCTCCTGCATAGACTTGCTGTTGGGCTAACAACTCACAACCTTGCACTTATTATTGCCTGGTGGACGGGGGTACACACTTCTAGCTTTAAGAGAAGGGGCTCGGTTATTTATAAATAACAAGATCAAGCCTTGGGATCATTGCATTTGTCTACCTAGTTAGCCCTCGTACTACGCTAGCAAGGCTGGGAAAAGGGGGTTAATTTCACTGACATTGAACGCTTCAATACTTATCCTTAGCCCACCTAGAATTAGAAGAATGGTTAGTTATACAAATATTATCCAGGCTTTGTCTCACTTATGTTTACATGAATAAAATAAAAAGGCGAGTTTCAAAGACATGTGCTATCTGAACCTGCTCTCAAGTAGAGCTGTACCTTTGCAAAGCCATCAGGGACTAGGGCAAAAGCGGATAGAAGGGGCACCTAGGTGTGGACATAACCTATTCTCTATACAACAACCTAGTTTCCCCTATAATCTATCTAGAGAGGCTCGGGAATGAATGACACGGAGCCTCTATACTTACTTACTATAGCCTAACAATGCATTACCAGTGACCCGAGCTCACTCTGGATACTAAATTCTGTCACAAAACGTGCAGATCTCCACCTTCGAGATAGGCATCTCAGTGCTCTCACGTCTTTGTTGCGGAGCAAACTGGGCCTGCAAAATTGGAAACTGATAAAGAGTGGCTGGATTTGCCTTTCGATAAGTTAATGTATGAGTGGCTCGTCTCCAGGTATTGGTCCACATGGTCAAGTTAACTACTCTGGTAACTCTTCTATAATTATATACGCATATTGTATGCTCTTGGTACTAAGGGAAGGTTACGTCGCATAAATCAAAGCATATGAAGATCTCTTAGTCTAGTCCGTTCGTAGCCCTTGGAATTCCAATGGTCTATATACGTACCATGTTGTCATGAGTTCATGAATCAAGGTTATGCCCGAGAATTCTCACTAGATGAGAGAAATAGTGCTGCTACTTGCGTATTACTGGACGACAAAGTCCCGCGAAGGCTAGGTTCCATCCTATATGACCTAAGATTGCTACCTTGCCAACCACGGGCCACTAGCGTCTACGAAAGCAGATAGACGATACCAAAATCGAGATCGAAGTCCTACAAACAGCAATCAATTGCCGTGGAGCTAGTTGAAAGGCAGGGAACGCCGAGGTGTTAACAACCAAAAAACGTACTGCAGACTGGTTAGGTACAAAATCATATCCTCCCAAGACATTCATTTCTCGTCCGGCCTGGTTGCTTCTGGTGTCAGACACTGCATGAAAATCTGCCGTCAGCTATGAGGGCGGCTTCGCAAGCGTCACCAACCAATGAGCGTTACCGATGTTTGTAACTGCATCAAGTGATGCGTACATATGGTAATAGACCGGCGGCCTCCTATTTAGTTATCTATATATATAATTCATCATGTATTCTTTCCCCCTATTTTCGTCATTATCATGTAACTATTATTAAACCAGCTTTCATATTATATCCCTTGGAAGATGAGGGTAGTAATCACTACCTTCCACGAGCGCCAAGATCGTAGAATAAAAGCCGATAACACCTGGCTCGACCATTATTAAGCTTGACTGACCCCGTCCTTCTGGAATGTCCTTGGAAGCTTTGCCCTGCTGGGCGAGCCAAGCCTCGAAACCCCCGAGATGCTTGCAAGAAAGTAGAGGGGGGTGTGCAGTTCTCGTTGGGGGAACCACTGTTCTCGTCCTCGCATCAGTCGACGTGATTGCTACTCTGCCAGAGAGACCTCCACTGCCCAACACCCGCCACCCAAGTCCGTTGGCGCTTACGAGTCTCGGTATGATATTCTACGAGCCGTCGTGTGTGGGTTTTGCGGATCGCTTTCCGCCGTACCGCACTCACCTACAGTATCTGCACCAAACTGGTTGGCCGATAGTGTTGGCCCACCGACAGGATGCTGACCGCAAGTCAAAGACTGCTTTGCCCACGCTATACTTTAGAGAGATATTCCAAGTAGAAAGGAATGACGAGAAGAGAAGTGGACGAACGGGAAGTTAATAGGCCACGTGAGGGTCTCGGTATCCTCACGCCGACCCGTGTGCCATGCATCGGTCTCCGACAAAACTCGGGACATCTCGAAGGACATACAGTCGGCGAAAGGTGGGATATAGATGTGTGGCATTCGTTTAAGATACCACGCTGGGGGGTAACGTGTAACAGCCACAAACTCGCCTTTTAAAGCACGAAATAAAGAACGAGGGGAATGGGGTGTCGAGGGGAGCGCGCCTATCACGAGGATCCTGGAGGGGCCAATGTGGCGGGTTCATGCAGAAGAACCCGTGGATTAGCCCCCGCTGAACAGGTTTTAGTAGTAGGATGTGCGGTGTGGCGCTTGAGCTCATGGCTTCTTGCCCGTGGGATAAATTTGGGGCATGGCCTTGGTCCCGACACAGGGGGGAGAGAAGGGTAAAAGAAAGTAAAAACAAAAAATAAAAAATCGCCTACCTATAGTAGGCCATGCAGCAGCTTCCAGCTCCTGCAGTCAGACCGTCCATGCCGGAGATCAGCCATGGCGACACCCACCCCCATTGAGGCGGCATCGGGGCTCACGCACTGCCGTATGGTTCGACGAGGATGCTAGACGCAGACATATGCGCCTGCCAATTCCGGACAAGATATTGCATCGAGGCCTGACTCGGGGCTGCTTACCATTGGGAGGCGGGCTTCGGCATGTCTTTCTCACTCCAAGAGCTGCCAGGGCTGCCTGCTCATGTGCAGTCGGTGAGGTGACATCTAGGTCTTTTTTCGGCCGGCTCTGGCAGTCCCGGCTCGCCTGGGTGGCGTTATTATGTACGCAGGAGAGGCACAGAAGCACAGAGGCACAGAGTCCCACAGCGGCAGAGCACTCGAACAGGTCTAAGGTATGCTGGGCGGCGGTCCGGGGTCGGATGCTGCCACCAGACGACCAGACGACCAGACTGCCAGACTACCAGGCATACTACTACTTATAAGCAAGTATAGTACACACACACACACACACACACACACACACACACACACACACACACACACATATACACCTTGAGGTTCATCAGTCTCTGAGACCATCTCCACTTTGATCACAACATGTTCGAGTATCTGACGTGTGCAAGCGGTACCGCAAAAGGTACCTCCGTGCCACCCCAGTTTGAGAGCATTGTGACACCGGCTTGTTTAGCGAGGCACTGAGCGATTAAGAAGTCGGAACCGAGCTTGGCAAGTACCGAAGGCAACATGGGCAGAACATGGGCTCGTAGGCGACGACCACGGGGGGCATCTCGGGTCTTTGTGGGCCGCTGTGATATCTCTCTCTCTCTCTCTCTCTTTCTTGGTTGTGGGGTTAAGTGACATTCTTGTAATAACACCAGGTAACAATAACCCGACATGTGTCCTCAAGAAACGGCCAGACACGGCCGCGTCGTGCTTCCACGGGCGTGCAGACGCAAGCCTTAGTCCGTCCCTGACGCAGCAAGGCACGCAAGCTCAGCTAGGACCCTTGGAACGTGGTTGTTGGAGTACGGTACTTAGGATGGCCCTCTCTCGTCCAATGCGACGCGCCAGAATCGTCCTGAAAGATGGGTTCTACTACTTAGTATTTGGGGAGCCTGGATCGATGCAGATCATTTATTATACCGTTCGAACGATGCAACGATAGCAAGAAAGCAAAAAAAGGGGCAGAACTGGTCCAAGTTGGGTTCCACTCACATCCATGAACGGTTTCCCGATATTCGTTCAATATTGGCACTCACACTCCAGACTATCTACTACGTATATGTATCTACAACATATAGCATACAACTTACAGCATTAGGTACAGCCTCCAGTCGAGCTCATATCATGATCATTTCCCTCGTCGCGTTTCGACTCGATCAATGTGACGCGTAAGCAGTTCTTCAAGCGCTTACTCGTACTGCATGCTATGTTTCCCAGAAAATACCTACGGTATGGTATGTCTTTACTGCCCGACGAAGTGAAGCATTGGCTTGGCCCAACTACACTACAACCAGCATGCTAGCAGTACCTTACATCCTCAAGTTATTAAATCTGTCCCCATCGTCTCAAAGTAACATTGGGGCTCACATGATCGGAGGAATAAAAAGTATGACGCAGTTGATACTACTACGTACAACAGCTACCTAGGTACATCTGTTCTTCAACCGGCCAGACCACCAACCTGTCAACTCTCAGGGTATGCCCATATGCGTATGAATCGACCGTTGGATGTTTTTCTTTTTCTTTTTGTGTTTCTTCTTAAATGCAGGCGTTAATTGAGTTGATTTATCTATATTTACCAGTAGGTATTCATAAGTAGTATTATCCTGGGCAATACGATAGCGAATTATACATAGTGCGGAGATCCGTCCAACCGATGTATTGTAGAGATCAGGTTTACATAACTTACCTAGGTAAGTAATGTACCTAGTCTACTAAGAGTCTTAGTAGGTACTGCTGATGACTGTGTACGGCGGCGGGGCTTACCTTCGTAACGAAACTCGTCCACATTCCGTCTGGTATCCATCTTCAAGTTGGAGGTAACCCCAGCTACCCCTCACCACCCACGTTGCTGTTTACTTGTCCTTTTGGTATCTGATACAACTTGCATAGCTATCGGGCGTATTATTAAGCTATGATAGATGTTTGCCAAACAGCGAGTCCGTCCGTTTCGCCTCAATTCCATGATCTGTTTCTGAGTTGCGTTAAGTACTATACAGAACCTAGTCTACCAGGTAGGTACTGCATTTACACTACCTAGTAGTCCTTACTGAAGGAATCTTACTTACAGCCTATTAGCCTACCTATGTAGTATGGATACATGTAGGTTAGGTAGTCCAGCCGTACACTATCTAGGAGAAACCGGCCTTTCCCGCTGGAGGATCTTGTCCGCTAACTAGATATGGCGACGCCCTAAGAGACAGACCCCTGTCGGTAACACGAATCATGCGCTCGTTGATTGGCGGAACGGCCGGCGTTGGACTGGCTTCTTAATCCGGTTAGTCGGGCACACTCGTGATGGCTGTCACACTGCACGACAGCATCCAGGTTGCAGGTTTCGAGGACTCACGGCTCTGTCACGGCCTAGAATAGATCAGAGGGTGATCGATTAGTGGAGCGCTGAACCCCAAACCCCAAAGGCGCTCTCGACCCTGTACGCTACCTAGTCTAGGTACTCCGTACTACCTCTACGCATAGTACAGTACAGTACTGCCACTCGCTTCACGACTTCCACATCCAACCCCCTTCCACCGTTCCCATGCGTTGGTGCATGTTGTATGCTACTACGTACATACCGGTACTGTCAACTCTATCATTGCACCTAAGCGGCCGAGCTAAGACAGACCAAACCACCGGATTACAACCTTGAGCACCAACTTAGCTAACACTTGGACTACATCCTTACACAAGCACCCCGCCTTTTGCATTGCTTGCATTGCTTGTACTGCTTGCTTGGCCTACCTAGGCTCGTCCTTGTGAAAGACGTCTTAGGTAGTATAGTAGGTGTTTGCATCGCGCACCCGCTCACCCAAGGTCGCACTAAGAGGAACAGAAGGCGTATAATAGTATACTATACTTAGGTAGACGGTGACGAGACGAGACGAGACGAGACGACAAGAGACGACACACGGGCACACACTCACACGCTCTCTCACACACACATATATGCATGCATATATACGTACATCAAGCCAACGTCTTATTTCCTTCTTATACCTAGCCGACCAGCCCGATCTCCTACTCTCCTGCCAATCCCCTTCCTCCTTGGACTTCGCCCCCTTGGACTTGGATCACCACCACCACCACTCCTCATCCTCATAGCACCAAACACAAATCGACCGCTCCTTATATACTGTATACACAGCCTTGTCGGCAGCCTCTCCTTTACCAAAACTCCTGTCTTCATTACCCGAAAGACCCCATACCAACGACATCGATCTTCGCCATGGATTTCTCTCATGCTTACTTCAGTGGAGCCCAGTCTTACCAGTTTATGGGCATCCCTCCTTTGACGCCCTCTCATTCCAATTCGGCCGCCTCGGAGGAGTTCGGCCATAGCAATAACCACAGCCAGTCTCCGCATGTTCGTTGCCCTCTGTTCCGTACCTCCTTTCCGCACTATCTCTCCACCCCTTTCTCTCCGCTGCTCTGTATCTTGCCAGCTAGCTGTGCACCGTCCCACCTCAGAGATCGAGGCTAACCTCTTGCCCGCCTGCACGATACAGGAGATATATGAGTCTTTCCCAAGCCACGACCAATTCCCACAGAACTTCGACCAGTATCCTCAGTTTAACCACAACCAAACTTTCCCTGGCCCGCCGACGCCCCCTAATCTCTCCCTCCATGGCCAGAATCACACGGGTACCAATGGTACACATCAGTCGAAAGGCGGTCAGACCGACATACTACCTTTGACGAAGCAAGATCCAGATACGAACCGGCAAACAGGTTCCAATTCTGAGGAAGATGATCTAAGCCCGGCCCAGTCTCGCCGTAAGGCCCAAAACCGAGCCGCGTGAGTGACCCAGCTCCCTTTGTCTTGTAGGGTAACATGATAGAAGATACACACTAGTGCTCGACGACTATGGAGGTCTGGCACCGCTGGCTTGGAGCTGACTGGTATCTTATCTAGCCAACGAGCATTTCGCGAGCGCAAAGAGCGCCATGTCAAAGATCTCGAGGCAAAACTCGCTAGCCTAGAAGCAGCTCAAAGCCAGACTGCGTCGGAGAACGAGAAATTGAGGCGCGAGATGCAAAAAATCAGTACTGAGAACGAGGTTCTGCGGGCGACGTCAAGTGTCCACGCGCAGCATAATGGTTCTATGTCACCGGTCGCAGGTATCACCACAGGACCCATGCAGTACAATCCGACCGATTTTTATTCGGACCTGCTACAAAACCATGCCAACAAGACCCCTAGCCACCGTATCGTCGAGTCCGGCGGCGAACGTCTACTGGCTGCCGGTGCCACGTGGGACTATATTATCAATCACGACTTGTTTAAAAAGGGCTTGGTAGACGTTGCCGATGTGAGTGAGCGTCTCAAGTGCCAGGCCAAATGCGATGGCCAGGGGCCCGTCTTTGAAGAGCGTGCCGTATTAAAGGCCATTATGGACAGTGTTGCCAGTGGTAGTGATGAGCTCTTATAATCTGTTGACAGGTGACTATAACCGCGGCTGGACGGCTTGATGATAACCTGCAAGCCGTGAGTACAAGCGGGAGAATGATATCCTTAGGATATGCATATCTCAGCACGCCTTTACCTATGCACTAGCAAGGGTTGACGCCACTAAACCAGAAGAATAGGTCAGAAGTCGTAGCTGGATAGCTGGATAGGGTTCAAGAGTTCGCAAGCGCAGTGATACGTTTGGTTTGGAGTACTTGGATTGATGTTGACGTTGCATGAGTATACGAGTAACAAGCTTTTGGGAGGCAATTTGAGTTTTGCAAATACTTTTACTGATTGGTGAAAGATCACTGATGAAGTAGTTGTCGAAATGAGAAATTGCTCCTCACTGTTATATCACAATGTACAGGGCGCTTTAGGAAGACGAGAGTTCATTTTCATAAGGGAAGCTTGTCTTCGAGCTTTGGGAATAAGCATATCATTCATGTACACTTCTGGAGTTTGCGGCTTGTGAACAGAGCGGAATTAGCATAGGATAGATTTTATCTAGTAACAAGAAAAGAAAGAAAAAAGGGGGGGCGGAAGTGGGGAGGATCTCGGTATGTTGTTTGTCAAGGAACACATCTACCTACGCTGTCGTTACTAGTATTATTGGAAAATCATATATGTTCTCAAATTCGCTACGTTCCTAGTCTCTCCCATTGTGTCTAGACGAGACCCCAGGTAGAGGGCGCCTTGGAAGGTGATACGAGAAACGCGTAGAGTAATGATATGGAACATTTCGATTTATTCGTTCGACTTGCCTTACTTGGAGTCGATGGTCGTTTTGCTTTGACTCATCGGCACTACTACGTATCACACATACATGCTCGTGTAAGTATGGACGGAGGTAGTATCCGCAGTCGGCCGATAGAGTCCAGTCAACCAACCAACCAGTTCGTCAGACTGTCAGCCTGTCAGCCTGTTTGTTTGTTTGTTTGTTTGTTTGTTTGTTTGTTTGTTGCTCGTCGTTGTGCTTCCTAGCATTTACATAAGGAGAAAAGGAAAGGAAAATAGGAACACGGCGTATAAGTTATGTAAGTACTCATCCATTCGTTACCTACCTGCCTACTTGAAAGCCGGGTCGGCTGTACCCCTGAATCACCTAACCTACCCTAGTACTTGCCCAACCAGCTCGCAACGGACGTACGTATAGACAACCCGCCTACCTAACCTAGGTACTCAATCCGCCATCCGTACATAATCTCAAAAGCCACGACACATCTCCTATGTACGACCATGCCCTCTGGAAATTTCGGGATCGCGTCCGCTCTCCCCTTGATAAACCAGAGAGGGGAAACTAGTTAGCTTTGAGTTAGGTGAAGAGTAGACGTCAATGTAACTGTAGGTAATTAACCAAAAGCTAGTTACTTCAACCAAGAAATCGACTAGGTTGTCGTACAACGGGGGTATCACGCGCGTCACACACGTGGTAGTTCGTTATTGGAGCGAGTCTCGATGAGGATATTCAGCCCTCGCTTTTAATTATGAGACACCCTTGACGGAGGTCGTAGGATTACGGACGATATGTATATATATATATAGCCTCATATATTCAAGGGAGGGCCTAGAAGGAAGGCTTCTGAACAGTCAAGGACGTAGTGTCCTTAGTTGGTTATTGTGAATTTGAGACTATCTATTTCCAGGCCCTTGTCAGAACCTTGTGATATTACAGGTCCCGAAAACAACTTTCAGTATCAGTATAACAATGGTTTAAAACCATCTCGTCGACGAACTCGTTTCGCAACCTCTATGCTATCGCAAGGGTCGCGGTGGTCATTCGACGACGACCTTTGTTTCGAAATCTCTTCTTAATAGCTTCATTTTAGAAGGTTAGACGAAACCTATGCGGCCTATTTTCGTATCTATGGATGGTATGACTACCTATGAAGGACCATTGTTGTTCCGTGTAGGCAGTGGAGCGAGCGAGCGAGCGAGCTGAGTCTGCAGGAAACCCGCACAACGGATGTGACGCGGGCTTCCGTACAACAACAGGCACTCTTTGTACATGCTTTTGCTCCCTCCCTCGACATGCTGCACAATAGAATGCCCCATTACCATTAGCCGTTGCGAAAGGTGCTAGGTAGCTTGGCTGTGTGTGTATAATATCCGCCAGCCAGGCCACCGGCCGTCAACGTAATACTGGTCTATTTTCTTGCTGGCAAGAGAGGGAGTCTTTTTGATGATGTTCTCTGATCTTCGCCCCGTACCCAGGGCATCCCTCGACTTCTCTTAGGCCTCCTGATTTTTCGTTCCCATCACACGGGGCTATCTATGGCCCTATTCAACCATGACTATAACGCTGACACGAGCGACGGGTGAGGAACTTCGTGCAGAGCGTCGCTCGCGTGGGTTGGAATTCCCGTTGCGTGTCTTGGACATTCGCACTGGCTTCAATATTATTCGCGTACCTAACACTCATTGAGATCCGCGTCGGATGCCAACCTTTCTGTCTCCTTGATTGCTCTTAGTCGTGCTGCTTCTCTTCCCTTTCAGTGGTCACCTTGGCCCCGGTGCTCCCTTTCGTAATTGGAATAAATGAAAGGGTTTCCCCAGTTAGCAGGAGTCGTTGATTATTTGTCTGGATAAATTGGTCTAGGTGGCTTTTAATATCCTGAAACGTAATAAAAGTAACATTTGGAGATTTTAGCCCTGTAGATATAGGCATAAAGTTGAAAAGACCGGGCAAGCTTCATGCTCGTGTTAATGGCATTAGGAAGCAACCCTTCATGGGACTGACTTGTTGCACCAAAGGTAAATTTGTTCTTGTTGAAAGTGTGCTGAGCGATCCGGTTACACTTTTGGCGGAATCGAAGCTTTTCCAGTTTCTCTGGGTCAAGAAGAGCATTTGCAATAGCTAAAACAGATAGAGCATTGTTTGCAGCGTTATCGGCAGAGCCATGGTTACTAGGACCTCTAATATCTTTCCAAACATATCCAACAGCTGAGAGTACAGATACTTGTCCAGGTATAACCCCAATTGTAACAGTTATTTCTCTTGCAATATCGCGGAGGTCCATCGAACACGAGAAGTAAGGATTAGCTTTAGGGAAGGTTTTAAATAAATATCTCCATTAAGCTGGCGTCTCAAATCTAATAAGCACCAACTTTGTGCTCTTACAAGACTGTATAAAATTAATGACAGCGGATTCTGGGTCGTCAAGATCAACATGACGCTCATGGCTAAAACGGGACGAGCGGCGGTTCGGGATACCGTCCCTGTAGCGGATTAGATCTTCTTGCATTTGTTCGCTTATATTAATATTAAGCGTTAGGCTTTGGATTTGATTTCGGTTGATAAAGTCATCAAGCCGTGGCTGGCTAAGGGTATTATGGGCAGACGGCGCTAGGGTCGGGAGACACGCGAGACCGACTTGGTAAAGTATGTAGCTTGTTTCGCTCTCTATAGGGCCATGGTCATGCGCCTTGAACTGTTTGCTATATATATGTTGAGTTGTCTGGCTTGGCACAGCAACCTAGCAAGCTCGACAAGCTTAATGTAAGCCGGGGATCCGGGTTCGAGTCCCGAGTCCGAGTCCCGGGTCCGGCGACGTAATTTTATTTTGACAAAAACCTTATATTTCACGTAAAACTAAACCTATGCTAGCATTAAAATACCACCCAATTATCAATTAACTCTTATGTTCCAAGGGTCCGAGGCAGGCGCTTACATTAGAAGCCTATATAATGCGTGTATGCTTACCCTATATATATACCTAGGCAGATTGCTATTAAAGCTTAAGAATGGGGCACGAGGAATACATGGGATGAAAGGCAGATGCTGAATATAAGATAGATAAGAGCTCCTCATCCATGTGGCACGTAAATACCTGCTAACCCACACCAACTAGAAGGGTCGGTATGGGCTCGCTTAAAGGTAGTATGGAGTATTTAACTCACTTCATTGATAAAACGCCTCATCATGAAATATTAATTACCATGGTATCCCTAAGTATTAAAGCAATTGTGAGGCGATTAAATGTGTAGATGCGTAACCCCTGTCGCCGTGTGTCATAACACACAGAACATGACATATACCAAGTTATCCTAACCCCTTGAAATCTTCCACCTGGGTATTTCTTTGGTGTCTGTCATATTCCCGAAATCTTTGCCCTATCTAGCTCTCGTCTATTTGTATTAAATCCGTCTTTATCAAAATACAAGTTGTAGAACCATTGCACTCTAAAAGCTCCTCCACCGTTTCAAAAGCTCCTGTCCCTTCGTGCATACATCATACCTGCGTAGGAAGCCAGTATTGGGCCTCGTGAAATGGTGTCAAGGTGCCACCACATCATGATTGTGGTATCAAGCGCCCCAAACGCCTGTTCATATCATGCTTTGACTGTTGGCCAGATCTAATTGACCTTCTTGTTGCCATTTCCATTGGCGTGCTCTGCCACTTCCACATATGGATGCTTAATGGTTAAGCACCAAATATCGAGATAGTCACAGATAGTCACAATAACATCGACAACAAACGAGCCGTAGACACCGATAGCCGTGCCTAGCATGCAGAACATGAAAGCAACCTGGTAAACATCGTCACCGAGAGCGCTGGGCCAGCCTGAGGCCCAGCCTACATGCTCTTTCAGGATGGGGCCGAGGGAGTCGACTATGCCGAAGCCAAGCGGAAGAACCAGGATATTCCAGTACGGGAAGTCGAGCTTGACGAGATGCGCCGTAATTATTTGTCCCACGCTATATGCGTTTACGAGGCCCGCGAACATGACGAAAGGGACGAGATGCTGTGTGCGGATTAGCGGCTGTAGATACAGGTACGTGGTCACGAGGAACCAAGTGCCGAATAGTGGAACGAGACCAAGTAGAGCACCACGGCTGCGGTCACCACGAGCGCGACGAGCCCTAATCACATTGCGAGCGCTCTCGATCGTGTTATATACCATGACGACGGTGCCCTGGACCAAGTAACAGTGCGTAAATGACACCTCATACAAGAGGTCGGGAATACCCAGACTCTTGGACACCCCAAGTGTGGCTAGCACAGATTGGTTCCAGAACGAGGCGCCACCCATGTAACCGGTCAAGGCATAAACTAGGACAAGGGCTAAGATGCCTTCGACTGGGCCATTTACTATGCCTAAGGTCAGGGTTTTGGTGTGGTATTCTTCCCAGGTCTGAACGTAGAAAGTGCCGAGCGCTGTGATTATATTAGTAACAAGTCATGGAAATCAGTAGGTCGGCACGTACAGGCAAAAACGCTGATAACTGTGAACCAGCTTTGTCCCATATTCTGCGAGGCAGCGAAAATCAGAGTTTCAAGCGAGGTATTAAGCGCGTCAACACCGTGGTCGAATAACTCGCCCAAGGGGCCGCTCTGTCGAGTTCGTCGTCTGCCATGCAACCCGAGTCAGCTTGTGAAATGCGAAATGCGAAATGCGAAATGCGACATTCGACATGTGACATGTGACATGTAAAAAGCAAAGCAGGGAGGGGAGGAACAATGGCCCTTCACGTACGCTTGTGAGCCGTCAACGGCATCAAATGTCTGGTATATAAACAAGCCAGCGGCCCATGTGTAGTAGACCCATGACGGGCAATCCTGGTCGAGAGTGGGATTGTACCACAGCAGGGTGAGGAAGTTTGCGACAACGAACATGAACCCCGACAAGGTGATCAGGTTCGGGGCCATCCACATGGGAAAGCACTTGATGACAACATGGGTGTAGAAAGGCTTGAGGATGTACTTAGACGTTAACGAGTGGTCGACGCCGCTGTATTTGTACGACTTGAGGTTCGGCAGATACTCCTGCCGTACATACACCATCTTGAACGGCGCTGTCGCGGTGTGCGGGCTTGATTCGCAAGGGTCGGGTGGGATGAGATCGGTGGTGGGTCGAGTACGTCAAGTATAATAATAAGTGTACCAGGATAAGTTGTGCGCTAGTCTTTGTACTCGTAGACAAAGATTCAGGACTTCATTCCACTCTCAGTCTCTTTCTTGGCCTCGACATTGAGAAAGTAGAAAACCGAGTATGGGTTATTGTTTCAGTCACATACTAGATAGGTAGAATACTTGGCCTTAATTTTTTGTTTACGTAGTAATGCGCTGGTCAGGGTTTCCCACGAATTTCATGCGAACAAAACGTCATTAAAGTGGACCGGGCGCGTCGAACCGCGTGCTGTAGTGCCGCACACAATTAAAGCGGACGGGACTTAATTAAATCTCGGTACGTACCACTAGATCCCCAGCGAGGAGCAAACGCCAGGGGTACATGTACTTTAGTACTACTGTCTGTACTGCAGTCAGTCGATCCCTACCTACGCAAAACATGGACAATAAGACACACGAAAGCCTCGAAGATAGAAGCTATATAAAGTATGAATGCATTAACCGTGTTGCTGACTCGATACTATTGATGCCAAAGGAACACCTCTTTTTGAAGTGCCATCTTTTCGACGCATTTGTCTCCATTGCCTTGCCCTCTTGGAGACTCGGCCGATTACGTCACCTGATCTGACCTATTTGAGCCATCATGACTCTAGTGCAATGTTTGAGAAAAGGCCATAAAAGGCCATTCCAACCCTGACGTCTCTACTATGCATATATCCCCAAAATCGAAACGAATCTCGCTAGCCAGATTTTGCAGAACGATAACGCCTCCAACTCAGAACCCATCATTACGCAACTGATGCCACAATCATAGACGCAACATTTTCTTCCTCGCTGCGTACAGTGATCTTGGTCGTTACCCCGGACTTTGATGAATGCGCCATCCGGATGTTCGCCACCACCCTGCCCCCATTGACCGTCTTGCCCAGCAACTTGAGCTGGTGTGTTGTCTGGCTTATTGGTACGTCTGTGCCCTCTAACGGTTGTAATGAAAGCGCCTTGGCGAGTTGTTCTGTAGCGTCTGTTTCAATTGCGTCAGTCACCTGGCCGAGAAAGCAAGCTGCTGAAATGAAATACATACCTGCAATGCTCTTCATGCTGGATAGTTGTAATGTCTCCTCCGCCTCTTCACCCGCTGCCCCAACTTGCTCCCAGATGTGATTGAAGTTGCCGGCAAAGGCGGGTATTACGTAGTCGCTGCCAGCGAGATCAAATTCTGCCACCTCGTACTCATCGTCATACCCAGTCTCTTCGGGCTCGTTCGTTGTGGGGTCGATTTCTTTGCTCGTGAACTTGAGGATGTTGGAGAAGGAGCTAGTGGGCATAGATCCCTCCCCACCCGTCTTCTTGAATGCCACGTAAACCTTTCCAGGCTCGTCTGTCTCAAGCTTTTCTGTGGGTAGAATGAAAACTTCTTCAAGCTCCTCCTCGTCGGATGGTGTTGCAACAACTGAGACATTTTCTAAAACAGTTGAGGGTAGAGTGTTTTTGATCTCATACTGTAGAACAATGTGCTCTTTGAAAATGTGCTTGACCACAGTTACTACGTATTCCGTTTCGGCCTCGGTGAGCTCAACAACAGGCGATGATTTGAGGAGGCCGCCGAATTCCTTCATGTAAGATATCGACATGAGCTCCTGGGCATATTTCTGGGCAGCAGCAGCAGCTGATGCTTGCGCCTCGGCCCCGGTTGATGAAGCCTTGGATGGTCCGGTCTTGGGGGGCTTGAGTGACGGTGTCGTTGCGGTGAGCTTCTTTGTTCGATCTTCTGCGTCTGCTTGCTCCCGCGTGACCACAGGGATTTTGCTAATGTCGAATGGCGTGTCGAATGCTGTCTTGTCATCTGAGGTCACATACGTGACAAGCTGATGCTCAAAGTAGGGTAGTGAGAACATATTTTCTAATCACAGAGTTAGTATGGAAAGGGAGCTTCGTTATCGTGCGATGCCTACCACTCTTAATGAAACGCTCTCCCACATCATCTTCTTGATGCATCAACCCAAGATTAAGCGCCGCACGATCACGAACTTCATCATCAACGTCATCCAGGCATCGTGTAAGGAGAACATCGACACTCCTCTTGACTTCTGGGTCCTTCTGCCCCACACCAAATTTAGCCAAGGAAGTGACAGCGGCAGCCCGAATGATGGCATTCTCAAGGACAACTCTGTTGTAGATATAGCGTATGTATTTGGTTGGTTGAGATGTCTTAGGACCCTCGAGGCCTATTAGATGCAGGATACGGACAGTCAGTTGGGTGTATTCGCAGTCTTCGATAAACTCGCAGAGATGAGCAAGAGCATCCTCCTTAGAGTCAGGAACAAATTTGATGAGATCAAACATGCTCTCCACGACAGCTCGTTTAAATTCGTAGCCTCCTTCGTCGCGAAGCATTCCACTGAGGAAAGCCAGCATCCCGGCTTGCTTGCTAGGGAATTTGAGACAGAGAGTGCGGATCGCTTCGACTATAGTAACCTTGAACTCGTCTGTGATTTCCGACATGAAGGTGGAGATTTGTTTCATCAACCTATCAACACTGGCTTCGTTACCAGTCTTTAGAAGCGTAGTGATAGCAAACGTGGCGATCGATCGGTTGCTATTTGAGATGAGCGCTTCAATATCCGGGTTGCAAACATTAACAGCGTTGGGTTTGAAAGAGGCGAAGTTATGAAGAATTCGCAAAGCAGCAAATTTGGTGACGGCCCTTGGGGAAGACAAGAATAGTTGCAGTACATGGACCGCCTGCGTGACCTCAGCATCCGTCACGTCCCTCATGTCGCAAATTGCCTTGGCAGCTTCAAAATTTACCATCTCGCTCTTATGTCTTAGCCATCCATCAAGCAGTTGCATCATGGGCTTTCTTAGTGACTGGTCCTCTTCAGCTAGCTGGGCAGCCAATCTCACAAGCATTACGATAGCGGCGGGACTTTTCACGGCACCGGCAGCACCGAACTGCTGGACCATCTTAACCAAAGCCATCCTGTCATGCGATCTCATTTGGTATAACAGACCAATGGCATGATATTGTGTCATGGTGGAATTGTTGACGGGGAGGGAGCTGGATGAGGAGGAAAATCCAAGGGAGAATCCTCCAGAGGACTTGGTTGAAGCAGCGGCTTCTTGGGTCTCGGACTGCCACCGCCGGACAACATCCTTGGCAATCGGGAGGAGATGGTAGGAAGAAACAAGGGCTGCGGAGGAGACAGCAGGATTTTTGTCGACAATTGCTGTCTTCATGACTCGCTCAATTGATTGGACGGTGGTAGCCTACGATCGTCAGCCATCAAAATGTGTGGAGGAAGTTCGGTATCAAGTAGACCAACATCGATGATACGGCATAGTGCCCTTATTGCGTTCGGCCGGTATATGATATCTGTGCTACCTCCTGTGTCCTTCATAATTGTGCTCGTCACCATAATGATGTCCTCCGCCGAATTGGCGAGTTCCTTGATAACAAGGTGAACCATCTGGCGTAGGCTGGCATCCTTGTTTTGGAATAGCTTCGAGATACCGAAGAACAGGGTTGTAGCTTCGTTGGTAGGGAACTTCTCACCCGTGTAGAGGAGGAGAGCTATCTTGGTGAGCAGAATACGGCATCGTCGCGGCTGGATCGGTGAACTGTTGAACAATCGGGCTGCATACATCTCATTCAGCTATCGTCCTAAAAGATGGCCTCCAGGGGTGTGTCTTGGATGTCTTCGGTGACAGATCGGAGCTACACACCTTCTTGGAAGACCTGCGTGCGATCGACTTTGACCAAGCCGAGGTCAGCATCTTCATCTTTCTTGCTGTAGCTCATGGTGGCGGTGAGACGGCTCTCCGGGGCCCTAGGGAAGTGAAGATGTCGTATGCCTTTAGTTTGTTCTTCGCATTTAAGTGATAGGTTTTGGGGAGGTCAGGACAGCCTACACATAATGCCCCCCCCCATGCTTAGTGCAGACTAGCGCCCTCACAAAGCAGCGACGTTGCAAGTCGGGTAGTGGGTCGGTCACGTGAAATGCACTGAACACTGAACCATTCCTCCACAGTTACGGAGGTTGGGGTCAAAAGTCTTGATCATCCTTAACAATTATATACAGTGCAGCCTCATAAGGCTTACCGTAGATATACTTTAATACTACTATAACAAACCACTATAATATAGCGCTCGTAGTTAATAGACGCGCTATAGCTATAGGGGTTAGAGCTGCTAGAGCCACTAAAACTATACTGGTTATAAATAAATAAGCGTGCAAAAATTATAGCGGTATAAAAGTATAATTACGGTAGGTCTTTATAAGGCTACACTGTATATAATTGTTAAGGATGATCAAGACTTTTGACCCCAACCTCCGTACAGCATGTGTAGTGGATCCGTGCAGCCCAGACCTACTGCCCAGATACTTACGTACTTCTAAAGTAAAGTTCCCAAGGTTGAACCTGTATACCAAGGTTATTACTTCCCCATTTAATATTCAATTACTATTTCATCTCTTACTTTTTGCTCATCAAATGTAAATAATCTCACCTTTGGGTATTTTGTGTCTCCGTTATTCACTGTTGGTTTTATACTGTACGGTAGTCTTCATTAATGGCCTCTCGGAGCGGTCTTCACCAGCTTCATAACATTGTCTACATATCCACTAGTACCTCCGTATTTTCTCAATATAGCCGGGATATCGACAGAAGCCGGGCCCTCTAGGCGGCGTCTTCCTACTATTCCTGTATTTCGTGTGCTTGGTATCCTCAACATTTCTGTCTCGACGTCCCACCCGCAGTCATGGGCGATTTCTTTCGCCCATTCTACAAGCGAAGAATATGCCGACGCAGACTTGCTCTTTTCCTTCGGTGCGGCTGCCCTGAACCTAGCTCCTGACAAGTTGTGGCTACAACATGGTATCATCATAAATGGACAGTCCGATATTGTAGCCAGAATCGGCGTCCACGGTGTCAGCTCATCCGCATGATTGGAAATAATGAAGGTTCCCTTGGGAAACATGCCATCATGCACCCGCGGGGCAATCTCGCCATCTTTCTGATCCTGATCTTGTAGAATTGCTGGGAGCAAAACTAGTTGACGAAGGCTCTCCTCTATACCGTTCTCAGAAGTAGGATTGACTTTGTCTGTGAAGTTATCCCAGGATTTGCGCCTTCGGGCGTCGAAGCCCCATCCTGAATAGCCTTCTCGGCGCAGAATGTGGACTAGTAGACCGTTGCCGCATCCTATGTCCACAAAGCCTGGAAATGGAGATTCTTGATACATCTGGGCCCATAATTCAATGAGGAATGCTGCAATCCCTAAGTCCTCAAAACAGTGTTTTGTTGGATCTGTGACCTCGACCCACCCCTCTATGAGTTTGCGCGCATACTTTTTCTTAAGCTTCGTGTAAGTTGACTGAACAGTAGCTTGGGGGATAATAACATCATGCTGAACTCGCTTCACATATCCGGCTTTAACCCCCTCACCATGTTTATGCAATGTCGATATCAGATGAAGCCCAGTCCTCACCAACTTTGGAGACGGGGCATAGTCGTCAAAGAAATTATAGTGAACCGAAACAACGCCTTCGCTCGTCCTTGGGTTCCATTGGTGGAGGAATGCGATGGCCTTCACCTTGGGATGATAGAATGGCACATCGGAATGGGACGAGATATGGGGCTTGTAGACAACCATTGAGGATGTAGTCTCCGTCTCACCTGTTCCGGAACTATGATAGATCAAACATGTTTGGTCCAATGGCGGATCTCTTTCAGGATTCCTTGGTATCAATCTTCGAACAAGCAGCCTGTCTAGACGAAAACCCGTAAATTGGACGATAATGGGCCTGGGACTTGTCTCGCCGACTTCGATATTCTGGGTAAGAGCCTCCACAGAGTCTTGCTTGACTAATATGTCTGCACGGAAGAGCCAGGCGGAGTTAATATTCGGGTTGCGAATGAGATTATCCATAACCTTAGAAAAGGCCTCTGGATCGAATGAACATTTCTTCCGGAACAGTGGTGTCCATGTGGCTCCTGACACATCTGTGATGAGGCATGGAGAGCCGTCTGCAAATGGTTCTGGCTCAGAATTCATGTTGCCCGTTTGATGCAGAAAAAAAAAGCCGCGAACGGGCTTCTATGGTATGGATACGTATGAGATCGGACAGAGTAAGTAAGTAGTCATGGATGGATATCTACATGTCGCCGGAGGGAGAGTTGTAGTACCTAGCAGCTAGAAATGATCCACTGTCTTCCCACCCCACCAGTGGCGCAAGAAGTCACTTAAGTTTTGATACCTGGGTCATAGGTACCTAGGTATGTAGTTCAAGCCAATCTACCGTCATGCCATGCGGAAGGCTAATTTTTATTTTTCTTCAGTTTTAATGAGCTGTACGCTTTGTTTAGAGGTCTCGCTGCCATCCAATTGAACAGTAATAGCAATCCATCACGCAGTAGCGCAATTAGCAGTCTACTCTAATCTAGTTTCATTGCTCTCCGTGCC
Source organism: Xylaria sp. FL1042 (assembly GCA_022495085.1). Lineage (NCBI taxonomy): Eukaryota > Fungi > Ascomycota > Sordariomycetes > Xylariales > Xylariaceae > Xylaria > Xylaria sp. FL1042. The sequence continues at coordinate 165,447 of MU380169.1, read as the reverse complement.
AGCTGCGAGACAGCTGTCACTTTCCAGACAAGCTTATTGTTGTTTTACCTCACTATAAGAAGACTTCCAAGTTAAGCTCAAGAACACTCACGGGATATCTATAGTTTTCAAGTTAGCGTTTTCATACGTGAAGCGAAGTTTCGCGGGAACTGACTTGATCTCAAATTTTTCGAGTACTCCAGGGTGCAGTACACCGATCTCTCCAATACGCTGGCTTCCCTCCCCTATCTTTCCAAGATAGACACCGGCCCCGCGCCCTGGGAAAAAGGTCGAGTCCGAAATCTCCTGGATGAAGTAATCCTTCACGCGAAGCATGAGGAGAATTCTATCCAAAAGTCCGTGCACTACCTCGAAACCGCTGGTTTTACCACAGTAGACTGCAGCCCAGCGTCTCTCATTTCTAGCCTATTAGGTTGTGTTAGCGACTTTGCTGTAATACTTTGTTAAGGGGCCAATGTCATTTACACGACGTTCAAGAGACTCATCCTTAAACACGATATCTGACGTCTCGAATATTTTCAAAGGAAGCCGCACAGTCAGATTGTCGCGAATAGTTTTAAGCAGACCCGGAAGAAGTGATGTACGCACAACCTGATACTCGACCGTCTTGGGATTTGCAAGCCTTACCGCGGTGGCGCCATCATCATGCCTATTCAACCAGCCAAAGTTCTCGTCGTGAGAGCAGAGAATGAGCGGCATGACTTCAAGCCAGCCAGCCATGGCACACTCTAGGCGTACAATATCGGCGAGCTTATTCATCGGCAAAGGTTTGCCAACGGTAGCGGACTTGGTTGATACTGATCGCGGGAGTTTGTTAAAGCCATACGCTACGGCAACGTCTTCCATCTATGACCACAATTAGCATTGCTGTTCTTCGGGTGGATTGTGACAAAATATCTGATCTTACTATATCACAAGGATGTAGCACATCTGGCCGTGTTGGTGGGATGAACACTTCGATCTTGGACTCTAAAGGGCGAGACGTATACGCCATTTTCTCTAAGAGTTGACAAATGGCATCCGCAGAAAGGTCCAAGCCACAACATCCATTTATATAGGAAACATCTACCTCCATCCTGACTGGGGTGAGATTGGGCGTGACTCTCGTCGTTCCATCAGCCTCCTTAACCAGCACAGGCTCCACCACGAAAGGCTCCGAAGCATATTCCGCAAACATTGTCACCATGGCATTGCAGATGATTTCGAGTTTAGTTCGATCGGTGGCTGTTAGCTCGATAAAGATGTTTGTCGTGTTCAGGGTGATTTTGGAGTGATCACCGTTAATAATTGGAGGAAGTGAGCAGACGACTTCTTTTGAGTCGTAGATGACAGGGTACCGAGGCGCATCGCGAATTATATGCAGATATCGACTCAGGTGCTTGTCTAATCCGACTAGTAGTAAGCGTACTGAAGTCGGAGGTGTAGATGAGGGCGCAAGACTTACCGTTCTCCAAGTGCGTCATTAGTTCGTTACCATCCATCTCCTTTTTCTCATTTAAGGGTGCAAATCGGATGTCCTCGGGCCGGCGAGCTTCGTAAGTGAAGGGTCCCTGTATGGTGTCGAGATCGTGAGTTCCAATCGCAACTAGACTTCTCTGGCGTGCCAAGTTCTGATGGAGCTTGTCTTGAAGACCGATGAATGAGTCATATGAAGCTTGGGTAAACTTCACACCGCGAAGAATAGCCGCCGCAATGAAGGGTCGCACGTCGGCCGTCTCTTTCGCTACGACGACATGCTGCATGCGATCTTCGGGGAGGTCGAGCACTTTGTATGTCGGCGCCGACTGCTTGCCGCGGAAGATGTTTAAGCTACGGGCGAGGCCTTCGAAGCATAGCAGGTCGCTTCTGTTGGCAGGCACTTCTATCTTCAACTGGGGCTTCTCATCGGCGGGTCGAGACGGGTCATCTTCCGTGTCCTCGTCGAGCTCTATGCCGTAGTCGAAGCACAGGGCTTGGAATTCGTCGGCCGTGAACCTAAAGACGGATGAGTCGATTACGTGGCGGAGAATGAGCTGAGCTGAGCTGTCTTACCGCTGGCCAAGCACCGCGAAGAACTCTTCTTTGTCTACGCCTATCGTGGGCATTTTGGCGGCTCGTAAAGTGTGCAGTCTTATTTGAGTCACAATGCTCAACCTGGCCGGCTAAGGTGTCTCCGGTGTAGAATGTAGGGTGCTGTCTGTATTGACCTGATGCCCCACCCCCACCATGGTTGCTACGTCCCTGAACTTATCTTCCCAGCCTACCCTGGAGAGGCTGGCCTCTAATCAGAGCTGATTTGGTTCTTTTTTTGTTTTAAATTTTTCACAGTGCATTGTTGCCCCTCCATTGTTCGCCCCACTCAAAAGTTGGGCTTAGGGTGGGGCATTATTCTTGATTGCCCGCCTCCGCCAAGGCTAGCCCTCCCTTCTCAAGCCCTGTACAAGTAATGTCCTAGCAAGTTCGTAATCCCGTACTGTATAGACTTTAGTCTGGAATACTGTATACATTGGAACCTGCATGCCCACTTTCCTGTTGCGGGTGGCCACCACTTGTTTTGGGGGCCTCCCTGCCTGCCGTTTGCCATCCCATTGCTCACTCGCATTGACTCCCTTAAGTAGGTTGGTACAAAAGGCCTTGCACTTCCGCCTTCCTCTCTACTACAACAACAACACATCATATAACACAACTCCCAACACTCCGTCTGCATCGCTTCCTCCACGCCAAAGAAACGACTTTATTTTCGTCTTCTACGTTACACAGATTCTACCTATCAATTCTATCAATAGCTTAGCGAGACAGTAGTCGGTCGCTTCTCTTCCGCTCCCTCCACCCAGAAACCCTTTTCCCAAGGTTCCCCGGAAAACTCGAGTTTATGTCCATCGAAAATCTTAAGTCCTACGGTACGGTCCATATCACATCTGACCGCCCACCTAGGGTGTGCCGGCTAGTCGATTGCGTCCTTGCGGCGTCTTCCTCTCGCGCAAAGGCCCCCTTTTTACCCCTCCATTGCTATGATACCAAGAGACCACGGTACTAATTCGTGCCCCCTTCAGACCCCTTCGCCGAAGCCGACGAAACGCCTGGCGAATCCAAGCAGGCACAGAATTACATCCATATTCGTATCCAACGTATGTTTCTACCTGCTCTCATTACGCCACCGATCGAATCATTCGAGGCACATGCACTCGCGCGTCATCTGCCGAGTTCCACACCATGGCCCCCCACATGCATCGCGCACTTGACCATCCATGCTGACAATGCTTCTCCACCAACAGAGCGAAATGGACGCAAGACCCTGACCACTGTTCAGGGTTTGCCTAAGAAGTTCGATAATAAGAAGATTCTTAAGGTTATCAAGAAGAAGTTTGGTACGTTGCTTTCGTTTGTTTAATCTTGTTTGGGGCTGGTGTGGCTGACCAGACTATCAAACGCAGCCTGCAATGGCACTATCGTCAACGACTCTGAAATGGGCGAGGTGATTCAGCTCCAGGGCGATCAGCGCAACGATGTGCAACAGTTCCTCGTGGACAAAGAAGAGGGTCTAGAGCTCGATCCCAAGACTATCAAGGTCCACGGTTTCTAAGCTGGCCATGTCCTAGCGACCTCCGTTATACCGGTCCCTTCGATCATATACGGACTGTCTCACGGAATGGACTAGCTCATTATCTGCGGTGTCTATGTGAAGGCTGACTGAACAGCACCGCAAGCTGTCCATCTATCTAGTGGACAGGCTTCCTTTGGTCGAGGCGTTATACGGAATGGGCCGGACATGATACCCTTTTCTTGAGTTACTGGAGTATCCCCCTTAAAGGTTGGGGAGGAAAGATGATGCAAATGAGCATTTTCTCACGTACGACTCAGTCGGCTTGGTACGGTAGAACAACAGGGATGGTCAGCTGTATAAGCTATCCTTTCGTTACCGATGCTGCAAGCATGATTAGTGAATCAGTAATCGGAGAACTTGCCAGAAATTTTCATAAGTCTTATTGCGATCGTGATTACGTGACTTCAACTATACTCTGTCGCATTCGTCATACTCTTAATAGTGATATATCACTATTGCTGTACTCGTACGGACTAGGCAGTTATTCAGTCATGTGCTAGTATTTCAAAGCTTTGTGAAATCGGTAGCGTAATATGAATAGTTCAGATATCATGATATTAATTCTGTTTCTGCGTTACTAGAACTGCGGGTATCGTTGAAATCGTGGTGTGGGGACCGCGAAATCTCCCGGTCCAACTAGGAATTTGTATGTACCCTTTTGTAGTTCTCACTTTACAGTTATTGGTAGATTGGATAGCCAAAATTAGCCCTTGGAGCTGTCTAGCCTTGAGACATAATGTTTGATCGTTTTTTCCTGATGCTCGCCTATCTCCATTGCAATCCCACTTATTTAGTACGGAAGTCCCGGTTAAGTTACAAGAAGGAAAGTGGGAGGGAATATTGGGCCTTCCTTTCTTTCTGTCTCTCTTTTCTTACCCCTTTATCATTCTTTAAGGTATTGAAAACAATTTTTGAAGCCGGGAATGAGAGCACCGTCAGCGCTACCGCCCCCTCCCCCGAACTTCTCGCGCAAGAAGGAGCGCATCCTCGAGCTCCTCGCCGTTCCGGATGCCGAGTATAGCGATGCGTCGCCCAAAGGGTCCGTCGACGAGGGAATCCGAGATCTGATTGGGGAGATCAATGCCCTAGATGGCTTTGTGACGACTAGCAGCTGCGCGGGACGCGTGAGTGTTTTTGTTGAAGGGCGGAAGGCCGGGAACGAGGAGATGCTGCTGCTGGGCGAGGAGGAGGATGTGGCTAGACCTGCTACGCTTGCTGCTGTTGGTGGGAAGGGAGGCGGGGGTACGTGGCTGTTTGTCTCGCATGATCCCGTGGCGGAGAATGCGGGTGACGATGTGAAGAACTTGCTTGGGGTGTGTGGTTCTGCGGGTTATGAGGAAGAAGGAAGAGGAGGCGGTGTCGCTAAGAAGACCCCCAAGGATACGAGACTCATCCATTTCAAATTTGAGCCGATGGTAGGTTGCGTCTGCCCCTATTAAGGATAGCTCACCAGTCTCATACAAGGTTGGAGTAACTCGCGGGAATACTATACTTACATAACGACGTGTAGATCTTACATGTGCTCACAGCATCGCTGGAGCATGCCCAACTCCTCCTCCGTTGCGGCTTACAAGCCGGATTCCGTGAGAGTGGCGCCATCAACCTCACCTCAACAGCCGGCGAGGCTACAACGCCCATCGTAGCTGTCCGGTCGATGGGGCTTTCACTCGAGTCGTTGATTGGTATACAAGAAGATGGTGTGGCGAAGTGCACTGTCTCCAATGACTATCTACTCAGTCTCCTACGCATCGCCAATGAGAGGTTCGAAGAAAACAGAAAGAGAATTGAGCGGTTCCGCACCACCATCTTAGAGGCTAGCAAACCGCCGAAGAAGAGAGATGGTACCGAATGGGAAGATGCGCAGGCTAGACGCGAAAGGAAGAGGGAAGAAGGACTTCGGCGGAAGGCTGAACTTCAGGGACAGAGTCAGAAGGAAAGGGATACAGGGAAGAGTGATGATGCGGATTTAGATTTCACTATGAATACAGATTTTACATAATCGTCAGTTCTCTTCCACGAGGGACGAATCCAGTGCGGCAAAGTAACATAACTTGGGTGAAATGTGTCAGTAATGCATTGTCTATACAGCCAGCCTTTTGCCCTCGGCGCTCTATGTCATAAAATTACACTACGAGGACATCGGCCATGCGCCCGCTCAAATATCGAGTAATCGACCCACCGGCAGTCTAGGGGACTCCAGCATCGTGAAGTAGCGAAGATGGTCCCCATATGCCCAAGCCACACGTCCGAATCCAAAGCCTTAGACGTGCCGGAGCGCAGTCACTTTTCATTGGACTTCGCAAAGAGGTGTCAAACCAGGACAAAGTTGAGGCTTTCTTCTAGGACCTTTGATCTTTGCCTTCCAAAATACTCTACTCTTATCGCACAACCTTGTCGACCCAGCTCTTCTCCAGCCTGCGCACCTCCTCCTTGAAGGCCTGGACCTCGTGGTAGCAGTCCAGCGGCCGACGGTCGTTCTCGAGCAGACAGCGGACGACTTCGCTGCGGGCCTTCTCGACGCTCTCGGGCACGGGACGCAGCTGTTTCCTCTTGTCGAGGCGCGCGCGGAGGGCCTCGACCTCGGCCGACACCGTTTCCCTGCCGCCCTGCGTGGCTGTGTCCTTGTCCTTGTCGGTTATCTCGGAGGCCTTGGCCAGTGCCGCCTTGAGCGCCGCGCTTTCTTGCGCCGAGAGCTTCTTGAGTTCTTCGGATACGCGGGCTTGCACTGCTAGCTCGAGGCGCTGCGCGCGGGATACGTCTGACTGTGAGTACGAAGAGAGCTACGTCAGTCCGGGTCTTTGATCTCGTTCTTTCTTCATATTATTATTATTTTTTTATTTCTTTTCTTTTCCGTAGCTAGGTCGCATGTGGATAACGTTTCGGACAATCGACGGCTCCGTTATGTGCGAACGAGAGAGCCCGGTTGGTTGCCTGCTTACCTCGCGGTTCGATTGTAAAGAGTCGACGACATCTTGGGATACGCCTACTGGCGACGACCTACGCACGTGTCAGCTGCAAAAACGCTCTGCACTATTTCGGCGGAGACAACCCAGGCCTCAAACCCGAGTTACTTACGCCTGCCAAGTATGTAAGTCCCCGGCGGGCTTAGACGAGCTTGAGCCCATGGTGTTCGCTGTCAATTGCTGTTTGAAGTGCTGCGTGTAGCCTGAAGCAGCTGTCACGGCCGACCGGCCGATTCGAGGTAAATATTTCCGACCCCGGGTTGGCCCGAAAATATACACAGTGCCGCTTTGATTTTATACGCGGTTCTCACACGGTGAGCCTCTGTGACGTCGGTGCATGAAAGTCTAACGGCTAACCTGCCCACTGATATCAATTTCCAAGATGTTGAGAGAGAAAAAAAAGGACTTGATATGAAACATATGAACTCTACTTGGCCATTACGTTTAAATCGGAAAGACTTGATTTGCTTGCTTTCTTTCCTATTATTGCCAAATTAAGAAAAAGGGCGAGATCTCGATTAAACTCTATATAGTTAATGAATGACCTGCCCCATCAATATATGTCTTCAGTCAATGCTTTGCTGCAGCCGCCCTACAAGGAAAAATAACCAGAGTAGAGCAGAGCGATATATACTGAAAAATTAATAACTCTAGTCAACGTAAATGTTCAACTCCACAATCGTGCCATACTCGTTACATGTGATCCGGTGACGATCCATTTACTTGTTATACCGCTAGCGGCTCAATCCGAGATCGACAATTAAATCAAGCCACCAAATTCTATTGGCCGAGTGAGTATATTTTGAAAGATTGATAACAGGTAGTTGGCAGGACCTACCAAGAACCCGGTCTGGCTCGCTCGCAGGAATTACAATGCGATGAGAAATCAAGTCCCAATCTTAAACCATTGTTTTGATTGGAGGGAAGGTGAGTTCACCTCCGGGCTCGGACCTATACCGGAGCTATTATTATCAGTCAACTTCTTTGATTTAATAATGTTCCCTTAAACGGCTAAAGTCGTGTAGATTACTGGAGTCCTGCACTGCAACATCTATACACAATACTACTCTCCCTGCTTGATGCTTCTACACTACACTCATTCCTATTTAATTGAGTAAACCTGCTAAGAACCTATTCCGTTATTCGCCGGTCAGTAGGGCTACTTATTATAATTATTTCGTCCCATATATGAAACTATATATTCAATCATGCCTCGCTTTGTAAGAATAGACTTCAACCCCCCTTATCCTATACTGGGCATCCTTTCCACTCCGGTAAATTTTAACGCTGAAGGTAGATTTTCTATATCTATATCCAATATTATGCGGAATACACAATGGAAGCCGGTACGACATTCCCGACGTCTTCATGGAATTTTGATATCAAAGTGTTGGCCACCACCGCTCCACGTTGAAACTATTGCCAATAATAGCTGTCTCTCGTGAGCATATTGTGAGCATATTGGGGTCCAATTTGTTGTTTTGATGGCTCTTACAGTGCGTCCATTTTCGAACGTAGTAATTAGAGCACTTTCGAGGAAGGCAAGGCGATATACATTTCGACGTTGTTTGGTCCTATTGTGACTCATCTGGGCCTGTAGTGCCTTGATAATCAATGGGAGGGGTGGTATTAGAACCTATTGTAGGAGAGGGTGTCCGCACGAGTACACCCGCCGGAAGTTGACACAGCTGGTCTAGTGAAATCATTAACAATAATCATTGGTAGGTCTAGATACTTTATCTTAGTAAGAGAATGTTGACATACTATCTGTGGTAGATCGGTAGCCCGACCTACGAATTTCCTTCCAAGCCTTTTTCCAAGGAATCCTCATACCATTGACGTAGATTCCAGTCTCTTTACTCCCACGGTGCCGGACATGTTGGTATACAGTTGGCCAGTCAGATTTCTTGAGCTTCTTCCGCAGCCTCAACTTGTCTCGAAGTTTTGTCTCGTAAGTGGAAAGCCTGAAGGCACATGAGTTGAAGTTTAGAAGTTGGAAGGAATAAACCCGAACGCACGGAAAGGTTGGAAATCCATGTTGACTCTCCATTATCTCCTTAACCTGCTTAAGGGTTTTCCTCTCGGATATGTATAGCTGTCTTATGAGTGTAGCATTCTCAGTCCAGACATCATCCCCGGTCACCGGAGATTGAACATCTGAGCCTGACATGTTGGTGGAAGATGCTAAGTGTTTCAAAGATTTCGCTTTAAGTTTCTGGGCACGTTAGCTAATCTGGGCTAAGATCTTCACTTCGTCCTTTCTCAAGTATACAGGATAGTTGTTTAATTTTGGTCGAGTTGCTAACAATGCTAAAATAGGGGAACTGAGAAGAGAATAAAGCTGGGAAGTTATTTCTCACTATTCTACCCAAGAGGGAGCGGGGTAGCATGAGGCTCCCAGTGTAAACAAATGTTGAACGATAGATTATGAACCAACCTGACATATTGGGATAATGAGTAGAATTACTGCGTTATGCCATCAAAGGTACATATATTTCGTATGTAATCCTGTGTGGGGCGTAGGTACCAGCCACTAGCATTATTCAGCCACTCAATACTTCCAATAGTGGGCAATTATATGTTTCTGCCTGGATGTAACCCAGGCGGTGCGAGTTACAGATTGGTTCTTGAGTGCATGATATGCATGCGCCTCGTAAGCCCCAGCCTTTGCAAAAGTCCCCCAAAAGGGAAGGCAAGGCTGCGCAGCCCCTCAAGCTTGTCTGAAACTGGCTCGACTACTTCTCCTTTACCATTCATTTTTGAAGGCTATGCCACCTGCAATCATCATAGGATCATATCTTCCGGAAACAACGACCTTCCAACACTCCCAATTCAAAGCCGCGTTTTCCGCCATTAAACCTGCGGTACTAACTAATACCTATGTATAAGTAAGCTAGGGAACTCTTGCTCGTCTTCTTCCTCTATCCATATAATAACCTAAAACTTCACATCCCGGTGGTGGTTAACTCAAAACAATAGCATATAGGACGTATATGTATTTGAACAGCTGTCACGATGTTCAATCCATTGACTAGAGCCTTAAATCCTAGCCCTGACATTGCTCTTAGATTGGTACTCATCGTTTTAGATAAGGAGCTCTTATATATAGTAGGTGAGGAATAGTAGTGATATTTCTTGACGAGCTTCCGCTATAATAGTGGCTTTGATACGCAGGATTGGGATCCGTGTTCGTGGAGTATTGTATTGATCTACGCGGTCTGGAAGATTCATACGATAAGCCCTATGCGCTGAAATCGATCGATCTTGATGAATTCCAACTCTCCCTTATCTGAGACATATTGGCCACCCTCGTATATTCCGAAAGCCGATTGAGTCGTATATCTATGGGTCAGAATCCTTTTGAATGGCCTACAGACCTTTGAGACCATAGGATGTTATTATAATTATCCTTATAATTCAGGTCTATTCTCCGAGCACTTATCAAAACACCAGTTAACGTGGTTTTGTATTGCTATTGGGCGTGGCCAACCTTACTTCAAGTTCAATGATGACAAGAAGAGGACTTTACGCAAATGACTGAACTGTTACTGCTGAAGAATGCCAAGACTTCAACTCTTTTCTAGCCCAAGAGGTGATTCCGCGTCACTTTGGCCTACTGTTGCCCCTCTAAGCATAGTTTTCATCACTTGTAACTTAATACAGTAATTTCATGGTAGCTTTAAAGACCTCATAGGAAATTTCTGACATGTATAGGCAGCAAACAGTGCTGACCTAACACGTGACGTCTCCAACGTTATTTTCCCTCTTCAAAGTAATAGCTATCTCCTTTTTACATGAAAGTTATTTGTGAGACATTTAAAGCTACATATATACTTTGTATTAGGATAAAGTGTGTCATTTTTAATTATAGAAGATTATTGATCAAGTATATTATAAGGTATATCTTTATATATCTGGTGTTTTTATTTGCACACTTCTTCTGTTCTTTGTGTGCTGTGTGGATTTGGAAAGATGAGACCAATGTTCATATTAATATGGCACTGGTGAGTCGGGTAGTAAAAGAATGCTTTCCTTTGGCAAGAAAAGGTTTAAGCATTCTAGTACTAGCTTTTCACTTAAGATAACAGGAAAATGTGACTGTTAAAGGCTTAACACCCCTTAGATTTAATTATGGTTTATTCCTCTAGCAATACCAGTTGCTTCACAGCTATCGCATTAACTATTTGTTGAACCTCTCCTTTAATAAGTCTCTCCTAATAATGACGAGTCCCTTTAGTTAATCGAATTCTTAGTGCTCCTGCTATAGTCGTAACTTGGTGATGGCTGTGAAGCGTGCTCCTGAAAACATGCCTTAAGCCTTGCCCATGTAAGTTGCAAAGTCCCTTGTCCTTTCAAGTATAAATTCCACAGAACCTGGGAAACTTGTTCATCGACTGCGGTGACAGTACCTCAGTACTTGCAACTCTCGCGATAGCTTTCTCCGCATTTTCAAAGTAAATACGCGCGTTTACCGCGGCGACGGGGCTACATGGCTGCGCGATGAGTAAACTTTGCAAACGCGCAATGGTAGGTATCCTGACAGTACCCTTTCCCCTATCTTCTCATAGATATATACCAATATAAGAGAAAAATATACTTGAGGGCCCTTGCCAACTTGGTGGGTTTGTTTGATGCTCCATGCCTCTACACTCAGCAAGTCTACAAGGTCAGAATAATTCTTATTCATATTCCCAACAAGTCTCCTGATATTGACTAGCTAGTGGAAACTTCAGAGCAGTCACTTACTTACACAACCTCCTCTGGTTTTCTTTCCCTTTCCTTCGCTCACTCTCCCCACGATACAATATAAGGTCTGCTTCTCGCAGACATATACCTCTGTATCCATTCTCACTGGCCCCATCCCCATCACTTTCCACCCCTCCTCCTCTTCATCCTTGTCTGCCATCGAATAGATTCAACGCGCCGGCAAAATTCCATTCTGGTAAGTGGTTTCTGATGGATTATCGATCTAGCCTTACATTCTGTCTACCTGGAAAACGCGACTGTGATGCATTCGCGGAGAAGGGAAGGCGTGTGTTGAGGTAGTTGCACTTCTGTACTTTGCACCTTCTTCATATGACACATTTGGATAGCAACTACCATCGAGCCTTCTCCTCCCTCTATCTTGTCATATACCTGTCTCCTACAACCCTGCCTGCGAGTTATGAGAGCATTGGTAGCCGTCTATCACCCACACATACAACTTCAACCACCCGCCTATTCCTCCTCGCGCCATCGTATAGCCTCATCAACACCTGCGCTCCTCTCTCCTCTCTCCCCTCTCCTCCTCTCCCTCCTCTCTTCTGTCATCACCCACCTCGACCCTCACTTTCCACTCACTGACGTGCTTTTTGTCAACAAGCCAAGTTCTGCATTTGCACCTGCACTTGGACTTGCGTTGCAGTTCATAACAACAGCCGAGCCGCCATCTTTGGTGAGACATTCTTTCCCTCCATCTTTTTGATCTCCTTCTCGCCGACCTCGAACGTATCCGTGGCCGTTCGGTGCCGTCGAGAGACTTCAGCCGCGTTCGCGACGTTCGCTACCACGCTCGGAGCCGGCACAAGACTCGGAATTTGGACGAACTGCCGAATTCTAGGCATTTAGATATAAAGCACTACTCGCTATCACCCTCGTCACTATCTGTTCCATCTCTTCTTCACCTTCCGCCGTTCATCCCCTATACATCCATCCTGTTGAACGCGACATTGATAGCTGGCTGTTAGTGTCTCTCATCGTCTAGGCGTACGGCATCCTCATATCTTGGTAAGTTGTATCTCCTGCCTGAAATTGCTGTTCTACTTCCCCTTTCCTCTCTTTGTCAACATCTCTGTGCTACAAATCTGCTGTTGGTCTTCCTATTCTCTTTGCCACCGCCTTCTCTCTCCTTAGCTATGATGACGCCTCTCTCAAGTGTTGCGCCCGTGTCATTCCCCCCGAGTTTATCCCTATCTCTTTCTCCCCTCCTTTCCCTCTGATCCTCGGTTGACTGGCATCCATCGTCATCACCATCCCATCGGCACCTTTTCCACCTTCATTGCCCTCAGCCAAAAAACCCTTGGTACTCAGCTCTTTTGATACCTGCGACTCTATTTACCACTTCTGCGACCAAGTCTCCTACCTCCTGGCTCTTGAGCTGTGTCCTAATCACATAGCCGCCGTTCGGTTCCTCTTTCCTGGGAAAGAATAAGTCTTCGCTTTGAGACATCCTCAACTCCGCCCTTTGCCTGTGCACAAACACATCCTTGCATCAGTCGCGAACGTAGAACTGGACAAACTCCACTTCCAGACTACTCGATTCTTCATTCTGACTCCTCCCCCACCCCTCTTAACCTACCCCCTTCGATTACCGCTCACCGAATAAGCCTGACAATTTTTATTTAGTTTACCCGCATACACCTCGCAGAAGTTGCAATAGTAGGGTCGAGTAAGTAGCGACTTTATCATTTATACATCTCGTTGTCATGACCGCAACGTTGGCCTGACAGAATCACAAATCCTGCATCTGGCGCGCCCTGAATCCTAGACCCTTTCATCGCTCCCAAGTACCTTTAACCTACAGGGCCCCTCCGATCGACTACGTCGTCTCTACCAACCTAGATTCCTAGACCTACCAGCGTTGATATTGACTATGCTTATAGGATTTCAAGTCTAGTTCTCGCGATGGCAAGTCTTGGTCCTAAGGGTGATCCGGCCGCCCAAGGCAATTCCGGTCGTCGTGCTCGTTCAGCTTCGCTGTCGTCCGAATCATCTGGTGGTGAGTGTTACACTCTTGGGGTTATAGTACTCGCTGATTCATAGGAATAGGAGGTGCTCCCCTCAACGCCGACCTGAGCGATTTATCTGTCAACGACAACACTCATCAGCGATCGGTGTATGTTCTGATACGTATCCTCTTAATCACGTCGCCCGGCTAACTCGACAAAAGCAGCGAAATGGGGCCTTCGCGTACCGCTAAGCTGGCTCATCCAGTTACTAGTTCCCATGATTTTGTCGAGAACATCTGCGACGGAATTCGACAGCAAAATTTCCAGATTGGAAAACCGCCTCATGGAGACGAGGAAGTCTTCAATACCAGCGCGTCGATGAACCAGGGTTTACTTACTGAACCGGCTCCCATCATCAATCAGCGAGCGACCACCGAATCTCAGACCGTTGTTCCGATTCACACCCAACCGTCCCCTGCAGAGCGACGACACCTAGTTCAGGGTGTCGATGCCCAGACGTACTACCCTGCTGAGGCTTGTATTTTTGTTGCCAAGTGAGTATTCAGATATTGGCATGCGATCGAAAATTACTGATTATGAATGAATAGCTTGCCCGAATCGAAGTCCGATACAGTGTTGGAAGTTGCTGTCACGAAAGCCTTCTCCGCATTTGGCCCCGTATTTGTTAAGATTCGCCGTGACCCTAAAAACATGCCTTTTGCATTCTGCCAATATACGGTCTGCATCTCGGTATATTCTTTTTGATTTCGACTAACTATAAAATCAGGATTCTAAGCATGCCCAAAAAGCGCAGGCGGAGGGCAAGGGATTGCTTGTTGAGGGACGACCCTGTCGAACTGAGATGGTGAAAGCGAACCGTAAGACTAAAATTTCTCACTCTTGAGGTTCTGGGTAAAGTTTTCTAACTTCATATTAGGTTGCTATGTGATGTTTAACCGTGAAGGTCATCAGGTGAACGTTGTTGAAGCTCGCAGTCATCTTTTGCAGTTTGGAGAGATTTCGAAGCTGGAGCCGCTTCGCGAAGAAGCTGTGAATGCTATGAAACTTCCCGGCGCAGTGTTCGTTGAATATATGCATTTTGACCCAGGCCGTGACATTATTTCGGTATGTTGACGAGTTATATGTCCCATCCCTAATCGAGAGCTGAGAAAATGTAGGCCTACCGATACCATGAGGAGTATGGTGTTGTTGCATACGATCTCAAGAAGGCAAATCCATCTCAGAGCAATCACTATTCAAACTATCTCGCACGATATGAAGTCGACCGTCGATCTATCTATGTCGGGAACTTACCCCACAATGTCGAGAATATTGAAGAAGTCCTTCGTCACGCAGCTTCCAAAGCAGGCGAAGTCGAAAAGGTTCAGGTCATTCGCAAAGAACCCCGCAATGGTGAGTTAAATCCGTTATTCGTCGGAACTGCTGGCTAACTCGGTGCGTAAATAGAAGGAGGGCGTCCTACTGTATTCGCATTCGTAGAGTATGCTCGTCCTGATGAGGCGCTTATGGCGGTTGACCATCTAGTAAGTCCGAGCTTCTGCTTAATAAAACGGTTAAAGAAATTAACAATTGGCTTAGCGAGGAACGATTTTGGTCAATAATCGCATTCGGGTGGAAAAAAAGAAGTGTGCAGACCAAAGTGGTCATTTCCGGGGCACTGAGCATTTCTCTACCAACAGGGGCGAGTCTGCCATATCCACGTTCACTGACGGCACTGGTAGAAGCATCGATACTGTTCCCGCCACACCTGCTCGTCCCACTGTAGTTGGGCCCGACGCTATTGCTTCAGGTAGCAGTATTGATGTGGACCAAGCAGCATCCCAGTCCGCGTCTCCAAGTGCTGATTACCAACCCGTGGTTTTCTCTCAGCGGCGAGCTTTTGCAACGCCAACAGCTTACCACCAAAGCCGCGTATACACTAGCCCTAGTCAGGGCTACCAACACAGCACATTTGCAAGCCCCCAAGGATATGGCCAGGCTCCATATGTCAGTCCGACTCATGCATACCAGCCGAGTCAGTATATGAGCCCGAACTATGCTCTTTCACCTGGTGACCAACACCGTAATCAATATGGTCAAGGCAACTATCAGCCTGCCACGCCCCAGATCACAGGAGCAACGCACACCCCCTATCACGGAGGTAGCGGAGGAGCCTACTACCAAAGCCAGTCTCCTAACCCATTCTGGCCTACGCCATATCTTCAAGACCAGAACAATGGTTACCAGTACTATGCGGGATATGGCCAGCAACATCGCACCCCGATGGGAGCGCCAGTACGGTCTATCAGTGCAATTAGTGGTGGCCAGACGCCCACTAGAGGTGTTGACATGACTGCCCAGCAGCACAACTTTGAGAGCGGAGAGCAAGCTGAAGAAGATGCTGGAGAGAACACTGGCGAGGAGAAGTAACTAACTCTTAAAAGCCTTCAAAAGCCCCGCGCGGCGAGGCAACCAGTTTAGTATGGCTTTGCTCCTTTTGCCTTCTCTCTGCTTACAAAACAAGGTGGACGCAGAGTATTTTCTTACCAAAAATAAGTGTGATGTGACATTTCGTTGAGCTGATCAACCGTGTATACTATTTGACCGGATAGGCCGATGTGTCTTTGATGCTATGTCCGAAATGGATGATTCATATTGACTTTGGGCGGTCTGAGGGCAAACGCATAGGATAGCTGCGGTGGATCTGGCGTGACTGCTGGTTAACCATATTCCTTCGCCGTGTTGTACCCCGATCGTCCAGGCTTTAGTCCCATAGCTTTTGCAGGTAGAACCAAATAAGAAATTGGAGCTAACGATACACAGTACACTAACCTAAGTAGGAAATTCTGAGTTACTGTGCTAACCCTCTTCTACTCTCTAGATCGCGATGGTCCCCCACGCAAGTGATTAGCGTATCTGGTAAGGTGTGTTACTCAGGTGCAAGAGGATCCCTAACTAGTTCCACATAGACCAGTTGTTGTCGTCGTTAGCACTGCTTCATGAACTCGCGATCCTGGGGTGGAAAATTTTCAAGTGGCCTGTGATCGCTCAATCATTCAGTCATTGAACCTTTAAGATATTCGCTGCTGAATTGTATCTTAGTCGCTTAGATTGATGAGAACGCTTCGGTCATCATGGGCCAACCATCTTTTGCGGCTTCGAACGCCATTATATACATAACATATGGCGCATTTCTGTATGTCCGGAGAACACGCGAAGCAGTAGCATAGAACCAGCTCATGAGTCTTTGAGTTTGAGGCTGTGCTACATGTTTTACCCCAACTCCATGTACTTCGTCAGGAAGGGCTGGTCTAACCACAGCTTGGATGCTTCTCTAGAGTCATTGGAATAGGCCTCGCCTTGAGAATTAGGAACCAGTCTAAAACCGACTTTCTGGCTGGAAACAGATCGCAGAAGGGTCAGAGTCTACTCATCGAGCGCCACGTGCTCTTGATCATCACCCTTTATCTTGATACACGTGCTAACTGTAGAGCAGCGTTGCCTCTTGCACTCAATTTCATCGCCGCTGGTGAGTGAAGAGCGATTGTGCCGCTCCGGCAAATGCTTTCTTGCGTTTTCCAAGAGATCAATCCAGAGCGGCGGCACACAAATGACTAGCGGCGGCCATACCGGACGACACGAATGGATATGATGTCAGCCGGCCAGCCAACCCAGCTGCCACGGTAGTATGAGATTAAAGTAACAGGTCGCACACGCAAGACTGTAGGTTTATACCCAAGTTCAAACGGTCGTCTGTCCCTAGAGTAAGCAAGCTTCGTTCTTCGGGGCTGTTGCTGCTTCAGGGACAGGTAGACTGCGGCTCACTACGGGCGCCGAATTGAAACAGCCCCCTCTGAATCCAACCTTTCGACCCGGTTCCCCGGGGGCTTGAGAGGAGATTTGTGAGGGTTCTGTGGATATGAAGCTGAGATTGTACCGTAATTACTCGATCAAGTTAACGCTTGCGTGGGAAATGTGCTGCCGCTTCGGTCTCCCCCCTCCTGCTACCTTTCAACATACGTTCTTGCTGACCTTCAATCCTTAACCTCGAAGCCATGGGATCTGGTATTCTGTTCTCATATCCTCAGCTAGCTACTCTTGCTGGTCTCCAAGGTGTCATTGTGTACGCCATCTCCTCGGCCGCGCCGATTCTTATTTTCGCCTTTCTCACGCCTATCATCCGCCGAAAATGCCCGGAAGGGTTCGTCCTCACCGAATGGACTCGTCAGCGGTATGGGCTTGTCACGGCGCTCTACCTGAGCGCTTTGACGCTCCTGACGCTTTTCTTGTATATGGTCTCTGAATTGTCTGCTATTGGCCAGGTAGTGACAGCGCTAACCGGGCTGGATGGGCTGCCTGTAGTTATCGTGGAGGCTGTTGTTACCACCATTTACACATGTACGTTTTTGAAACATATTTACAGGAGATCACAGCTAACATACATCCTATAGCACTCGGAGGTTTCAAGATCTCCTTTATTACAGACAATATCCAGGGTACCATGATCGTTGGCTTAATCATCATTGCCACCATTACCGTCGGTGTCAAGACGGAGATCAAGCCGGAACTCATTGAGAGTTCTGGGTTGCTGAAACCGAGCCTAGTCGGCTGGCAGCTCATATACATTCTCCCCATAGCCATTCTCACCAACTATTTCTTCCTCGCCAACTTTTGGTTGCGCGCCTTTGCTTCCAAGACGGACAAGGATTTATGGATCGGCATCTCGATCGCCACTGTTTTCATCACCATCGTTCTGACGCTAGTCGGCGTAACGGGCCTGATTGCTGCATGGTCTGGTGCTTGGCCGGGTGATCCGCCACAGGAGGACGGTTCCGTCGCCTTCTTCCTGCTCCTCGAACAGCTACCCAACTGGGTCGTAGGCATCGTCCTCGTCATGGCGGTGGCTCTCAGTACGGCAGCCTTTGACAGCCTGCAGTCAGCTATCGTTTCAACAGCATCCAACGACCTTTTCCGCAACCGGCTCAACATCTGGTTCGTGCGCGGCGCCGTCGTCCTTATACTCTTCCCTGTCGTTGTGCTCGCTCTCAAGGCCCCAGGCATCTTGCAGATCTACCTGATAACGGATCTACTATCCGCTGCTACGATTCCTGTTCTTGTATTCGGGCTGTCTGATCATTTCTACTGGTGGCGTGGCTTCGAGGTCGTCGTGGGCGGGCTCGGCGGTATCCTCACTGTCTTCATCTTTGGCACTATCTACTACGATAGCGCTCAAAAGGGCGGGGAGCTCATCCTATTGGAGCAGGGATTGTACACCGGCGACTGGGGCGCGTTTGGTGCCTTTGTGGCAGCGCCGGTTGGTGGTGTGATTTTTGGCTTCATCGCGCTCGCGGGACGACTGAGTTTCCAGTACGTGCAATCCAGGCTCCATGGCACTCGATTTGACGCCTTTGACCGTCCTTTCCCTGCTGGTGTCGTGTCAGAGGAGCATGATGCTATCAACCCGGTTGACGCTGAAACTGTGTCTGCCAAGTCCGGAGGCAAGTTCTTCTAAAGAAGCCCTTGGGTGAAAGTTATTTTACTCGATCTGGCTATCATCTGCTATTCTATAAACTAAAGATGCATCACGTGGTGATCAGCTGCTTAGATTTACGGATTGTTGAACTGGCGAGATGATGAGTTGATAGAAAGAGAATGTTGCGCAAATCAAGATTGAAGCGGGAATTTAGAATTGAAGTCGATATCGAGCATATACACTATCTAGGTACTAGCTATACGATGAATCCAAACGTTACGAGTCGAGGGTTTTACCACCCATAAGCTCCAACATTTTTAACCCCTGGAGCTTCTACCTAGGCAATTAAATATGTCTACATCGACTTCATGTATTGTATGTATGTTAAGATTATCCTTTGCTGTTATGGTTATACCACCGAACTCCATGCTGGTCAGGTTCTGGAATGTCATCCGAGATGTCTGCTCCCTCTAAAAAGGTAGATTTCGCGAAACAATTGCATAACGTGGTATCGTAATATATGGAGGATTTCCTTTAGCCTAGGTAGCACGATATGCGGATGTACCAAGCTAGTTGCCAACCGTTTCTCTCTATATATACTTCAGCACAACACGCCTACAGAGGTCAACAATACCTAACATGATCCTTTTTGATCTCGAATTTGGGCGGTGTAGAGTAGAGCTTATGTAGACAAATCGGTATGTTTTTCCCTTGCTATAATTGATTATAGTAGGGTTGAGTTCTGCTTTTGATGTACAGGTATAATATGCCATATATGATACAAACAGCCCAATTCTCTGCACTCGACTCCTTTCCCAACCAAACAACCACATGCGTGTCTATACACACACATATATATATAGATCCATCCACAGATCAAGTTCCGCAGGCAAAGCAAGAATCGCTTCTAGACCCACGATTGATTACCTATTGCCTCCTCATCCGAGTTTGCTCAGCCATGACTTCATCGAACATGGCCCTCTCCTCGCACATGTCCTCGTACGACATCTCAGACAGGGTGCCCCAGATCTTCCAGGGGCCAGCCGCATACGTCTTGTCGTGAATCTCAGCCTGCAAGACAATATGCTCCGTCATGTGGCGGTCACGGCCGCTACCGGGGACCACCTCGCCGCCCCTGGCATCATCGTACCGCGTCAACCTCTGCACGCTGGATATGCTCACGACGGCCTGCTTGACGAGCTTCGCGCTCCCCGCCTGGTACGAGACGCGGAAGTCGGCGAGGCGCGGATAGACGAGCTTGTCCTCGTAGCGCACGAGCTCCCACTCGGCGCGGACGTTCCTAGGCCGCGCGTCGATGGCGCCCGCGAGCGTCTGGAACAGCTCCGTCGTGCACACGCGGCGCAGCGTCTCCTTGTCGCCGGCGGCCACGGCCTCGGACATCTGCACGTGCAGGGCCTTGGCCGTGGGGACGGCGGCGCGCTTGCGCGTGCGGAAGACGGGCCAGCGGTACCCGCGCGTGGGCTTCGCCATCGAGATCATGTAGACGCCGAGGACGGCGCCGAGGGAAACGAGGCGGTTCTTGGCGAGGAACCAGACCATCTGGGTGAATTTTATCGGGTTCAGCGGGAAGCGCCATACTGGTGGGGGCACGACTGTGTCTGTTGTGGAGAGGGAGGCAGAGAGCCGTTAGCTACCTAAGCTTTTTTTTTTTTTTTTTTTTTTTTTTTTTTTTTTTTTTTTTGGTTTTTTTTTGTTTTTTTTTTTTTGTTTTTTTTAAAAAATTTGAATTTGAGCGCGGTATTTATTTTTATATAAATTTATTTTTTTTTTTTTCGGGTTCTGCGGGATGCGCCATATTGGTGGGGGCCCGCCTGGGTGTTTTTTGGTGTGGGCGGCCGAGCGCCTTTTGCTACCAACCCTTTTTTTTTTTTTTTTTTTTTTTTTTTTTTTTGTCTCTGTTCGTTTCTTGAGGTGGGAGAGGGAGAGGGAGAGGGAGAGGGAGAGGGGGGAAGAGAGAGCTGGAGACGAGTTGGATGGATGGATGGATATTCTGCGCGGTTCTTGGAAAATTGAAATCCGTGCCAGGAGCAGCAGTAGTAGCCATAGCAGCAGCGACTTACAGGGAAGCAGGAACGTGGACTCGGGTGTAATTTGCTTGACCATCTGTCGCCTATCCTTTTTTATTGGTCTTGTGAAGGAGCGGCAGGCCGTGGCGCTGATGCTACGGCTATATCCTAGGCCGAGGTACGGCGACGGTATCCTGGACGCCCGCAGAGGTTGTTGTCTTAACGAGAACAGCCATGGCCGTGCTATTCGTGCGAGGTCGGCCATGATGCTATATTGCTAGAGACGCTCGTCGGTAGAGGCGGGAAAGAAGAAAGAAACGACGGCGATCTCGAATGTGGGTGTGTCCTCGGATGGAGGCTCACGCCTCCCTTGCTCCCAATATGAGCTATCAGGGGCGGCCCTTCTGTTCGATCGTTCGCTCGTTCGTTGCGTAATTAATTGGTTCCTAGGAGCACGAGGAGTCCGCGATCGTCAAAAGTTGAAGCTTTCTAAAATCCCGAGCGGGATCCGATCAATTGGAAAAATTTAAGTGGGGTCCGGTAAGGTCCCTTCTCCAGCTCCGGACCGCACCTACCCACCCACTCTTCCATTTCAATTGCTTACGGAGTACTCCGTAAATAAATGTTGAATGATTAGAAATTAGAATTGATTTTCTTAAATAGCACATTTAAATTCATTGGTATGCATACGGTATAGGGAAAGCTATGTGTACAACGTGCGTTACTTGTAACACCTCTCCTACTGATTGATTATACTAAGTTACTAGCTATCAAGTTAGGTGCGAAACAAACCGTTTAGTGCACGTAACAGACTCGCTCAGAAACAAAACTTGGTATTGGATATCGTCAACTAGAATCACCCCCGCCCCCCTTTTAATGCTGAACCACCTATCGACCCATGCTATATACAGCAAACGCCGAAACGCCAAATTCGTCGTCCCATCCCCTGAGCCCCTCCCCGCCTGATACCCGCAAGTTACAACTTTATCTGTCCTCCCACAGGTTATTAATTACACGACCGCGTTCGTCGACGTCATCCTCCATCCTATCAGGATTGTGTCCTGAAGCGATGACATCGGCTTTTTCTTTCTTGCTGAGATAAACCATGTCGAATCCACTCGGCAGGATTGCGTCCGCACAGAGGTACCCTTTCTTCAGGTTGCGTGCCTTGTCACGAATAGCTTGTTGGTTTCGGTATGTTTGAAAGCCCTTTTGCCTCTCCATTTCCGACCAGGAACAGTTGATGTCCGGGTTGGCGATGAGGTCAAGCAGATAATCTGTATCAGCGTCACTCCACCTTTCACGAGATTGGTGGCCCTTGATTTTGTTTGCCAGTCTATTGGCGCGCGCCGCCCGGCTTAACGTAGCAAGGTCATCACCCGTAATGTTGGTAGCCGTCGGTGTGTCCTCTGGAGACCGCGGTCTACCTCCATTCCTGCCAGGGCGGTAGGAAAATCGAGGCCGTTTTGGAACGGGCCGCGAAACGTTAGAGCCCTCATATTGGTTTCTCCTAGATTCGTTAATCACCTGTCTATTGACCTCAAAATCGTCATCGTCATCCACATAGTCCTCGTCTTCCTCAGCATGTGCGCGCTTGCCTGTCGCTCCAAGTTCCCGAGAGGCGTAACGAGAGCGAGAATCTGCAGCTCCCGCGACCGCAGGTACGATGCCATCATTAGTGTCATCGCCCGAGTCACCCAAAATCTCAGCTGGATTTAGTCGACGAATGGCGTCTGTAATTTGTGACTCTGTCAACTTTCCTTTTCCAGTCCTTTGATTCGACGGTGGCTCTATTCTAGGGCGTTTCGAACCACCTTTTTCACTCCGCCTCACTGCGGCTAGGGTAGATGGGTCCTGGATAAAACTAGGCCTATGAAGGTGTTAGTGAGGTTCCTGACGAGAAAGATGCGATGTAGTAGAGTTAGTCCTTACTCCTTGGTGAGCGTCTTCAGTTGGTGATATTCCTCGAGTTCGCTGCTCGATTCTGAGTTGGAACCATCATTCGATTCATTGTTATCGCTGAGAAATAGGCCTTCCGGTTCCTCCCGTTCCGCGACATTAATGTTTTCTTCCTCATTTTGATCGGCTGGTAGGAGATCATCCTCATCTACCTTCTTGGTCGCCTGCAAATATGTATCCACAGCCCATTTCCGCAGATCTTCAAGTAGCTCGTCCCGCGAAAACATTTCATCGAGGGACTGTTCTATTTCGGTTCTTTCTGGTAAGGAAAGCTTGTGGATGAGCCCATTCATTTGCGTCTTAAATTCTGCAGAAAGCGTGAAACCCTCGCCCTGCACCTCACCAACAAGCATTTTGAATGGTCCTTCGCGCAGCCGTTGTGTAGCTTCTTCCACTACGCTGACAGACGGTTCACAAAAGAGAGTATTTGCTACAACGAGTGGCTCGGCATTCCATGTTCTGAGCAGTTCCACTAGCCGGCGGCATCTGACCCGAAATGCTAGGCTGTAGTTTTCTGACTGTTTTGAGGGATCCGAATCTGGGAAGAAAGGACGTTCATCGTCCAACTCCTTAAAAAAAGACAATGCATCCTTCTTAAAGCGCTTCAAATCGGTTATTGAGAGCAGGAGAGAAACCGAGTTTACTTGACGTGTGAATTTCTGAATTGCGGCGTGAGCACTTGGATCATCTCGATAAGGTAGATCAGACGGCGTAAAATCGATGTACACCACACCATACGTGGCAAACGGGCGACGCGCCATTTTGAATGATTTCCTCGCCGTATTGAGGCGCTTACGTTCTTCTACTGTAGGCTCGGGGTGTGTCAGAGAAGACAAAGCCTCGTATACCTTCTCACACCAGCGGGATAGCTTGGGTAGATCAAAGTCGAGGATGTCCTGCAGTCTCGCAACTCTGTCTTCATACGAGTCATCTTGGCTCTCCGTATCGGACGTAGCCATAGCCTCAGCACTCATTGACTCGGGGACCTTCATCATAACTAAGCGGAAGGTGAGCATGTAAGTCGCAGTGGTTTACAATGAGATTAAACATACCATGTTCTGGACTAGCGTGCTCGGCTGAGCTCTTAGGAAAGTCATTTGTAGCGACGCTCTCCAGACTCCGGCGGCGACGACGACGGGTGCCGCGCTGCGGGTAGTGCGCTGGTTTGGATTGGGGTGATGCATCTGATAGCTCAGCGCGCTTGGAGCCGCTCCTCGTTTGCCGAGTGACAGGGCCCTGCCGAGTAGACTCGGGTGTTTCTTCGCGGCGAGCAGTTGCGCGAGTTCGCCGAGTATTCATTGTATCATGTTCGGATCAACAGATGTGTTGCATGCATACGGATGAAGCTAAGTCACAAAAATCAATCGATAAGCAATGTTATGTTGCAGAGATGGTGACCTCCTACAGTAGGTTCAGTGGTAGATAGGGCTGCAAGGGACTACCTAGGTTACCTTAACTCTCTTTAGGCGCAACAGGAAGTAAACATTACTTAAGTAAATACACATATCATTGAGTACTTATATGTATAGGACCCACTAGTATAAATAGACACTAGCTTATTAAGGTTAAGTGTAGATCTGTGTGGCTTGATAGAGATTCGTGGAGGTGGCTAGTGGGAATTGATGAGAAGTTTCTATGCAGGTGTGTTAGGCAATTGCTGGTACCGAACGAAGTTCGTCTAAGAATCCGGTTTGGGGTTGAAGAAAGACAGGATCACATATATTTGAGGCTAGGAGTAGGCAAGCAAGAGATACTGATTTGCTAGGTAATGTACTTTAGAACCTGTTTTATACAGCACAAGCTCCAGGTACTTACTAAGTATGTAAAATACACGTGTAGGTAGTCCAGCCTACCTAGGAATAGTGCCCTAAAATAATTGGTCACATAATTACATTGTTTCATGCATCATTTACTTGCAGCAGCATCAATACTACATAACCAAGTTCTTCTCGACCTAGAATTATAAATGAGGTAAAATAAGTGATTGGACGTGGGCGCTGTATTCGCCTACCTTTAAGTATTAGCAGTAGTAACACATCAATCAATATTGGCAGGCTGGCAACCTAGCCTGCATATTGTGCTATAAGACCTTTACATCATCACTTAGGTACCTAGGTAGGTATATATATACTGCAAGTACTAACTTGGAAGTATGTACAGTAGGTACTTATGTACCCTGCACGGCCCCCCCCTGAGTACTAACCATGTCCAATCAACCATTTTACTTTTAATAGTCATCCTCGAACTATGTAAACTTCTCAGGATTGGCTAGCTATCAACAGCCTTTTCCTTCTCACTACTTACGATATTTATTCCAATCTCTGTCTACCACCTGAACCACGTTCATTACATCCCTTTACATATCCTTTCTTCTAAGCCTAAGAAGCAGCGTCTCTTTTCCACAATACTACCTACCTCTGTAATTTTAGCCAATTCGCCTTCCCCCTGCTTCTTTGTAACCCAACGCGCGGCACTTCGCTAGTATCATCATCATCATCGTCATGAAATTCCGTCAAAGACACGCGCCTCTGTTGCTTCTCTTCTTGCCGTCCCTCGCTCTCTCCTCTCCGACCGCCGAAACCAAATCCTCCAAGAGCAACCGAATCATACATGTCGATTCGGCGCTCGACGACTCGCTCCCGTTAGATTCTGCCGTCAGTAGCAATTCGAAAGCTCGAGTCGATATCGGTACTAAGAACGCCCCGGTGGATGGCAAGGATGGCATGCCCCATGAAGGCCCCTTCGTCTCTCTCTCGGACAAGGGGCGCCGGAAAGGAGGTGACACCGACGCCGACGAGGACTCGGCTTCCGACATTAGAGATCTCCCAGCCCTGAAAAACCGCCCTGCCGACCCTACCATCATCGACGGAAAGAAAATACCGGAATCTAACGATGGCGTTATGGATGACCCGCATCGGAAGCCGCCCAAGAGAGGCACCACCGGCACTGAAGGCGGCGTGAGCGAGAAGGCCAAGGCAAGGAAAGCCAAAGAAGGAAAAACGGGCGAAAAGGCCGAAATGGTTCCTAAGACACCAAAGGAGAAACCTCCCATGCCACACAGTGAGCAAGAAAAGATGCTGAGCGACAAGGAAACCAAGACCGAGAAGGAGAAGGAGAAGGAGAAGGAGAAGACCAAATCGGAGAAGACCACGGACGACATTGCTGGCCTCGAGGTACGCGGTTTTCCCTAGGATACTCCCAATAGTCCGATGTACTAACATATATAGAAACCCGCCGATTTGCCTGGAAAGGTATACGATCATCCGAACCCGCTCCCAGATTCGGCAAACAAGGACCATCTAGATCTTAGCAGGCCGTCTAAATCGAGCACCAAACTCGCAGTTGATGAAGGCGAGGCTAATGAGGGCATCATCCAACCTTTCCACTCTTTTATTCTCTCGCTTACGATGATATTGTTCTCCGAGGTTGGGGACAAGACGTTCTTGGTTGCGGCCCTTATGGCTATGAAACACGATCGCATGGTCGTTTTTACAGCCGCTTTCGGCGCTTTGCTAGTTATGACAGTACTATCAGCTGTGTTGGGCCACACCCTTCCTGCCCTGATACCCAAGCGACTGACGTCTTTTCTCGCTGCCGGGTTGTTTTTCGTCTTTGGTGCTAAGTTGCTCCGTGAGGGTCTTGCAATGGATCCGAACGAGGGTGTCACAGCGGAAATGGAAGAGGTCGAGATGGAGCTGGAAGAAAAAGAGCACCAAGCATCGAAAAAGGGTAGACGATCCTCTGTCTCCCCATATGCTTTGGAGATGGGCCTTGCCCATGACCGCAAGCCACGAACCCAATCTCGGTTCCCGACACCACCTCGTAGTCCCTCGATGTCACCTGCCCGAAGTCCCTCCCCCCGAGGGGGATTTGTAAGTGAAGTGACAGTAGGTCTCTCAAACCTCTTGTCCCTCCTCCTAAGCCCTGCCTGGGTGCAGACTTTCGTCATGACCTTCTTGGGCGAGTGGGGAGACCGGAGCCAAATTGCTACCATAGCCATGGCTGCGGGCCAGGACTACTGGTGGGTAACTTTGGGTGCTATGCTGGGTCACGCATGTTGCACCAGCGTAGCAGTTATCGGCGGCAGGGCTATTGCCGGCAAAGTCAGCCTCAAAGTCGGTGAGTAATATTATCGTAAATCCGAATACACTCTATTCATTGTTTACTAATTGGCTACTTAGTCACTGTGGGTGGTGCTGTGGCTTTCCTCGTCTTTGGCTTCATCTATCTGGTCGAAGCACTTTATGCTTGAAAACATTGACATTTTCTTGGACCTCCGCAAGTTGACCAGATCAAATTGGCATTGTACTAATTCATAGCTCTCGTGTAGTTGGAGCCAACTACAGCCATTCTATCAGGCGTTAATATTGGGGGCTTATGCAGCCAATGGTATGTTTCTGTCGCTTTTGGTCGGTGATTTTTAATGTACAACATACATATATACGGCGACGATATGGTGGCAATGGTCTGGAAGTACCCACTGGATTGGGTGTACAGTGGGCGGAGTCTAGGACAACACATCGATACATTTTCCCAACGGGATGTTTAATGTTATCATCTCTGTTTTACTAATTCAAAAACGAGTTACGGTGGGATAGATCACTTCGAAAAGGACTTGTTTATTGTGCGGCTTACAGGAAGCGTGTATGAGGATCAATAAAACTTGAATCAATCTACTAGCAGGCTTTTCACTATGATATTAGACCTTCGAAAAGCTTATGGGCCGTGACTACGTTGCAACTCTATTGCGATTTCTGTCTTAAGTTCGCTTCGTGTCCTGAATATGATAGTTGGATATGAAGATATAACAGCAGATTTCTGAATTAGACCTATGTGTCTATAACTACGTACGGCAACTCCTAGCACTATTATCTAAAATAACGACGAACTACACGTATAGTCTGCGGTGCCCACTCCGCTATGCGGATTCGCAATAGGAATAGTAACTGATCGACGGAGAAGGGGAGTAAAACAACAAATCATTTGTGAGCTGTCCCAACAGTAGTTGAATTCTCATTCTATCCTAGCTACACAAACTCAACCGAATACCTCTTCTAATCATATATCAACAGACTATCAACGCTGCCGACCTATCACCAGGAGTGAAGGGAGTTCAGTAAACCAAGAACAGCTTTGAGGTCGTATATATGCATACGCATACTCAATATACCCAAGAGAGAGAGAGAGAGAGAGACGACGCGCCTCGCTCGGCAAGGCATGTACTCTAACACCGAAAGATGGAGAAACCTGTCTACCAGCCTAGTCTAGCATGCAATGCAACGCCCCGACCCCGCACTACATCGCGGGTAAAAATATGGGATGGATGGGTGTGGGTGGGCATCGTGCGTGAGGAGATTCTATGTAAAGTAATATCGAAAGCCGGAGCTCCCGCTCACACACCGTAAGATCGTGGTGAGTTTGCGATATTTATCAGCTATATCTAGTATATATTTATCGGCAGACGTCGTTTCGTGCTCTTTCTATCTACTTAATCTCATCCCTTTCTGCTTTTTCTAGAAGGCGACAAGGAACATTGATTCGATATACCAGCATTCTTAAGACACTACCACACTACTCCGCTTTTTCACTCAAGGCGCCAAAAGCTGAGTTAATATATACTGACAGTACGAAATATACTCAAACGACGTGAGTCGGGAAAGAAAATAAGAAAGTAGGTGTTTACCAATCTCGAATCAGGAAACATTATACTTGGTTGCCCCTCTAACCGAACCAAGACTATATATATATCTAAGTATATATATATATTGTAGATCAACAAGTAGAGCAAAAGATGTGGAAGCCAAGTTCCCCGCCCCCGCCATCGACAAGCCCGGATCAGCAGCAGCCGGAACCAACCCCGGGACGGCCGAGACAGGAGTCCCTCAAACAACCCGTCACCGGTCGGCGCGTCGCGCAGATTGTAAAACTCAAGCCCGAGTTCATCGCCAAGTACAAGGAGGTCCACGCTGCTGTTTGGCCGGAGGTGCTGCGGCAGATCAAAGTGTGCAATATTCGGGATTGTAAGTTCATTTCTTTATATGCGCAGCTTTCCTTTTGCTGTCATCTTTTTCGTTTTTCGTAGCGTATTCCTCTCAAGTCTGGGAAGAGCCGGAAGAACTACCCCCACGGGCGCCATGGCTACCCGGGAGTCTGCGAGACAAGCTATAATATGCGCCGTTATGTCTCAGTTTCACTCACAGAAACGTCTGCACTCTTGGTCAATGGAGTTCTCTTCTATTAGAGTGGGCTAGATATATAGCTCTTCATATCATCGATAAGTATAAGTATGCATATATGCTAAACTTAGAAATATAGATAGCATATTCCACGATCCTGGAACTGGTATCCTATTCGCCTCGTTCAAGTACGTTGGATTCGACTATGCCGGCGACATGGAACGCATGCGCGAAAACCCCAAAGTTCGGGAGTGGTGGGCGATGACGGACGGATTTCAAGAGGTAAAGTTGGACCTTTCTCTTCTCTTCCTTGTTCTAACTAGTTTATTCTCTCACCCTCGTTCTCCTCCTATTCATTCTGATTCTCTGTTTCTCCCCTCGTCTCTACTCGAGATGTTCTGCCACGTAGATATGTCGGATTTTAACGATAATATCCCTACCTATGCCCATGCTAATGATACCTCAATTCTAGAGTCTGGTTCCCGGCGCGACGAATAGTGAGTCTGGTGACCCGGCCTGGTGGCGTGAGCTCGAGGAAGTGTTCTATACACCGTAACCCTTTTCTTCCTAGGAAAACTCCGGCAGTGTAAGTCATGAGAACGAACTTAGTAGTGATGTAGATGCTAGTTTTCTCGATGAATAACATGGTTTGGCTCTACTGAAGATCGTTCCTCTAGACGCCTGCGTTTTTGAGATGACAAAGGTAATCAATATTTAACGCGCGGTACTAGCAGATTGCACTCGTTAAGAAGCTGTTTGCCATATTGCACGCCTTCCTTTCCTGCTTTACACTTGAATGACCAACTACATTCGTAGAAATGTAAAATTGGTAAATCTCTATCACCTGATGACAGTCCGTATCCTTTACGAATAGATATTTCCACAGTGCCTTCCTACGAGAATTATGTATTCCACAACATTGACTGCATCGAACACCTATCGGTGAAAGGAACTGCTGATAGCTGCATATTCATTACATGAAACCCTTCGTCGTCCAAGCTCTTAGTTAGTTATTACAAACCAGAGATCCGATATCGACTTTCGATCAAATCGAAGATCATCAGCCGCCAAGGTCAGCCTCAAGGTGATAGGGCGGGCCCGCCCGTCTTGTTCTTCCTGTATCGCAACCCAGATCAATAGATGGATAGATCGGAAGTCTCGTGCCAAGATAAGGGAATACACTATATGCACCATGCCGTTCCCGTGATGAATGTAGTTAGAGGTGGGTTCGAGATCTTCTTAGCCTTGCAGACAATACTATGTGCGTTCAATAGATTCTAGAAAAAGTATCACCCACGCATATAGAGACATTCTTTACTCTAATGTGGCGAATGAGCGCTTCTTTGCCAACTCTAACTAGGATTACAGCTGCCCGACATAAAAAATTTGGGCGCAATAGTATGTATTGTCAGTGCGACTGGCTAGACTTCCTTTAGCCCTGGTAATATATACTCGACCGGAAGTGAAACTAGGTGGCATATTGTAATGTCTCGCGCTGGCTTGGCTGAGCAACATGCATAGAGGCGTCAATCTCGCTATCTACATAGATACTTCTCGCGAAGAGATATCACGAATGTCGTAACATCGCCGATACCGGGTGTTTCTCGACGCCGAGGCCTTTTACGCTAAAACGGGTAATGATATGTATCTAGTTTGTGGTGCAGATATTCTAGCCCTCCAATATACAAGGAACTGGTAACAATTGGGGTTGATGTCATTGGGCAAAGACTATGAACCGGTTCGGCGGCTAACCTAACCCTCAACTGCAGACGTGTATCACAGTGAGACAAGACAATACACAAACCTTCAAGCATCTTAGGGAGGAATGATGTCGACCTGCAGTATCATCTTGAATCAGACCTATTTCATGATATATATATAGCCAAGGAACGTTAACGGCAACCAAACCGGTACGGCCGTAATGTCATATTAACACCTATTCTTTTGTTTCCCCTCCATTTCACCCGCGTGATTGTTCCGTTTTAGGGGTCTGACGGGAGCGTATCACGTCGGGAAATTTTGCGAGCTTATCCCTACCACAGAGTCTGTTTGTGGCACTCGGACACAGCAGCTTGAAACGTGTCATGAGCAGGTGGACGACAACATATTATTTCTATATCGTTGAGCAAACAAGTGAATTAGCAATATATTTGTTTCGGTAACTACACAATTTAGACCCTTTGGTACCTAAATTACACTTTCTGAATTCGGAATCCCCATCTTAACGGCTATATAGTAGTAGTATATAGTAGTCGAGGTAGTATCTACAGATACCACGTACTGAGTGTTGTCGCGTCCCCACTTGGGGAACTGATTTCCATCTATCTGGTTGAATTTACGTAGTATAAACTGCATGTCCCAGGGAGCCGGGAACCAGACATTGCTGTTACACGGCATGCCACGCGATCGCCAAGACGCGCGGGCCCGACATCCCTCCCTTGTTCGTTGAAACGGAGCTGAGCTGGAGCAGTCTGCTGGAGCTACACTACGCTACGCTACACTAAAACTCAGTGGCAACCTACAGCAGACTAAATATAATCTAGATAACATGCCTCCAATAGATAGATAGATAGATAGATGGGTAGTTAGGTACCGGGAGATGTCTCGGTTAGCTGCTCTACACTAGGTAATTGAAAGAGTGGCCGAGAGCTCCCTAGATAGGACTTATTCATCCATTAATGTAAAACCAAAATCGGTAAGAATTCGCTCCCTCGCGTTTATACCGCAATAAACGCCAGTTGAGAAGTCTCACAGTTCTTTTCAGCTCTCTCTTCCTGCGCTTCAGATTACGCAATACTGAGTATACCTCGGCACAATCAGCACCTAATACCATATAGATCATCAGCTGTCGCGGTCGCTTTTGGATGGGAATGATAAGACTAAGCCGGGGGATCTATTCTAGAACTCCCTAAAGCGGTAATAAGTCGTATGGGTCCTGATAAGGGCGGGTGTAGTGGGTGGATTGACGACCTGGCCATTATCTCATCTAATTTGCTGTTTGAAACAGCGTCTTTTTTTTTTTTTTTTTTTTTTTTTTTTTAAATTCCGCCGCTGACCTTTGGCTCCTTAGCTCTTCATGTAGGTACATTCATCCCTCATCCACAGAGGACCCCCTAGACAATGAGAATGGAGACCGAGGGACCCTCGGGCTGAATCGCCCGCCATTGGCTTGCATGCGTCCGTCCCCAGTCCCTCTGAGTAAACCCTGTCAAAAGCTTGTTTAGCATCGCGCTGTTTGGCGAAACGGGGGGCTTATCAGTTGGCCCTCTAATGAACCGAATGGATGGATGAATGAAAATGGGTTGAGGCCAAATTGGGGGAATAAATATATTATTACCTTTTGCCCGCCTTGTCGGGTCCCTCATTGTAAACCATCCTCTCGCTTTGGATTCGTCGCGCGCGCATTGTGACCGACCTATCACGTATGTCGACATACTTGTAGGTGGCAGCAGAGTACATACATTATAAGTGTATTCCCGACTCGTGTGTGTGTGTGTGTGTATGTGCCTGGACAAACTCGCGTGACGACGTAGTTTCGGCCCGCATTTTCTATCTTGTAAATTTTTTTTATTTAATTTTTTTTTCTCCCCCTTCCTTAGGTATCTTTATTTCTAAAGCCCCTCGGATAAGCCTAGCTAGCTTATACCAGTCGCCCGCGACAACACAACTCGCTTTCGCCCCTCCCTCGAGAGTCCATCAACCCATACGCGAAAGGCCTGAGTCGTTCCGGCGGCGACTCCAACAACGACAAATCCACAATGACTTTCATGAACACGATCAACGAGAAGGTGGCACGGAGCGCGGTGGGACGATGGTTTAGGCTGGATGGCAGTGGCCATGTAAGTTGGGAGACTGACTCTCCGAGCGCAACTCTGGTCTCACCTTGCTGACCGAAAGCTGTCTTGCTCCGCCTTATAGCCGAAGCAGCGGAAGGGATCACTCTTCTTCACTGAGATCCGTGCCGGTATAGCTGCGTTCTTCGCCATGGCTTATATTCTCGCCGTGAATGCGAGCATTCTTTCTGACTCAGGAGGTCCGTGTTTTAGTTGGTGTTGTTCAAGACAATTCAAGTATCTTGAAGAGCAGACCCCCCCCCCCCCCCGGTCGTCTATTCTAGTTAGCTAACAGGAGATGGGAAAAAGGACCATGTGTATGCCCTCATACCGCCGATGACCCTACTTGTGTCAACGATACCGATTATCTTCTTTGCGTGGCCGAGGTCAAGCGCGATCTTGTCACGGCTACGGCGGCGATCGCTGCGATCTCGTCTTTCTGCATGGGACTGTTCGCGAATCTGTATGCGCATCCTGATTTTTTACCCCGTGTCTTACGTCTCTATCTGGAAGCGCATGCTGACCTATGACTTCTTGGTGGGAAAAAGACCCGTCTCACTAGCTCCGGGTCTGGGTTTGAACGCTTACTTCGCTTATAACGTCGTCGGTTTCCACGGGACGGGAAACACGCCCTACTCCATCGCCCTGACGGCCACGTTCGCCGAGGGCTTCATCTTCTTCGCGCTTGCCTTGTTCGGTCTGCGCCAGTGGCTCGCACGTGCTATTCCCCGGTCCATCAAGCTCGCCACGAGCGTGGGCATCGGCCTGTTCCTGACCATTATCGGGTTCACCTATAGCGAAGGTCTAGGTGTCCTGCAGGGCGCCACATCTACGCCGCTGGTCCTGGCTGGTTGTCCGGAGACCGGCTTCGGCGAGGATGGCTTGTGTACGGAGGCCACGAAGATGCGCAACCCGGCCTTGTGGGTTGGTATCTTTGCTGGCGGTGTCTTCACTGTGATGCTCATGATGTACCGGGTGAAAGGCGCCATCATCGCGGGTATTCTCCTCGTCAGCATCATCTCGTGGCCGCGAACCACGTCGCTCACGTATTTCCCTTACACCGAGGTCGGCAACGCCAACTTCGATTACTTCAGGAAGGTCGTCGACTTCCACCAAATCACAAGGACGCTCACGGCTCAGTCGTTCGATATCTCTAAGCTCGGAGGCCAGTTCGGTCTGGCTCTGATCACCTTCCTTTACGTCGATATTCTTGACACGACAGGCACTTTGGTATGTTCATACCCGGTACCCCTTTTCTTTCTAAGCTTGCACCAGATCTCCTTCACTCTATGACTTACCCTCCCCCCTGCCTATGTGCTAACCCCTGAGTTTCTAGTATGCCATGGCTCATCTAGCCGATGTCGTGGACCCAGAGACACAGGATTTCGAAGGCAGCACAGCAGCGTATATGGTCGACGCATTGAGCATATCGATCGGGTCGCTCTTCGGATCCTCGCCCGTAACGGCCTTCATCGAGTCCGGCGCAGGCATAGCAGACGGCGGACGCACGGGCCTAACGGCGATGACCACGGGCATCTGCTTCTTCATCTCTGTATTCTTCGCCCCCATCTTCGCGTCGATCCCGCCGTGGGCGACGGGCAGCGTGCTGATCCTCATCGGCTCCATGATGATCCCCGCCGCGGCCGACATCAACTGGCGGTACATCGGCGACGCGGTGCCGGCCTTCGTGACCATCGTCGTCATGCCCTTCACCTACAGCATCGCCTACGGCCTCATCGCGGGAATCATCCTCTACATCATCATCAACACCCTCGTCTGGCTCATCGAGCGCGCCTCGCGCGGCCGCATCGTCCCCGCCAACAAGGCCGAGAAGGACCCCTGGACCTGGCGCATCCCCGGCGGCGCCCTCCCCCCTTGGATGCTGCGCGCCGCGAGGGGCAAGAGGGACTTCTGGCGCGACGACTTGTACGCGGCTTCCCCCGAAACCACGACGACCGAGGGCGTCCGGAGAGAGGACAGCCATAGCCTACCGAATTCGATTAAGGGGCAGCCGATAGATACGAACGCGGCAAATGAAAAGATCGCCTAGGGAAGGGCGTTGTGGAGATTATGGAGTCGAATTAAAAAGAAAAACCAAGCGTTAGAAGACCGTTTGGATAATATGCTCTGTACATAATAGACCGCGAGGTTCTTGGGATAGTATGTATGGGCTATGTAATATCACCATTTGGCTCCGTAGAGCGCACTCTGTCACGAATATCCGAGGCTGGCCACTATGAATGATACTGGCATTTATCAAATTTATACACGGCACGTCAAATTAGCGCGTGTTACACAGATTCAGATTGTTCTCTCTGTGCGGCCATCTATAACTCTCAGCAAACCTCGGTTGACGAGTTTGTCTAAGGGATTAACAAATCGTACGAAATAACACCACAACGTAAGCTGAGTGGTCGGTCTATTTGGGACCCGTCACTCATTGCCCAAGGGCAACCCAATTTGAGTGTATCTTCACTGTCCAAACCAAAAGCCGTTCCCGTCCTGTATAAGTCGTGCTCCCCATCCAGAAAGCTCCTCGAAACGCCCCAATGATGACTGCTAAGCACCAAGTGATTAAAGCTTGCCGTCCCTTCCCAGAGTGCTGAAATACATCGAGAGAAATTCCATTACTACACGCCCATTGTGAAATCGTGTTCGATACCGGGTGTTACGCTAGCCATGAACTGCTTGTAGTTAGCTTCGGGTTGATATATTTGAAGATGAACAACAACGGACCTTGAGGAAGACTACAAGATACTGGTCAACTCGAATCGCCACATCGTGGTCTTCTGCTTCAACTTCTTCCCAGTCATCGCTACTAGACTCGGCAGCAGCTTCGGCGCTCTTAACGTCTAGCTTGTTGATCTCGTCGACCAGGCCCTCCATTCCGGGGTCACTGCCAACATTCTTCCCTGACTTTAACTTATCACGCCGAATCTTTAAGGCGGCATCGGCACGGTCAAGTAGCGTCTTCATAACGGATGCGTGTTTACAGGGGTGCACACTGGCCATTTTGACGTTGTTCGCAAAGAAAGGAAAGTCTTCCAACGTGACTGTCTTGTCCTTGTAATCTCCAACGATGTCCTCCATCATCTGTTGTGGAGCAAGGGGTTGACCCTCGGTATAGCCTGATAGGTATAGTCGCGGTGTGCGATAGTATGGCGAGTACATAATGTAGAGTGTATAAGTTCGACGGGCCCTGCCGAACCAGATAGATGTTAGCGTTCTTGGTCAACTACTTCTACGTCCTATGGAGATCTGATGTACTGACCCTGTTCTCTTCTGGGCCTCGGTGTCTGGAATGATGGCTTCATCGTCATCATCATCCTCCATATCAGGAATATCATCCTCATCGTCTAAACGATCTCCTACATTACCCGCATCGTCGACTGTCCGAACATCCCGAGCCTTGAGGGGTTGCGAACTGCTCAAGCCACCGGTACGAAGCCACCCGTCATCATCGTCAGCCTGGCCCTTGGATTTGAAATCATCGCCATCGCCAACCACAGCCTCCTCGTGGCCGGCGTCTCCAGCAAAGTCGTCATCAAGACGGCGGTTGCAAGGGACGCCGCGCGTAACGAGGAACTGCTTTCCGGGAGGGAGGTAGTCTACGCGCTTCGACTCAGAGTCGGCATCGGCCCAGGACCAGGTTGGAAACTTAAAGACGAGATAGTCACCGGCGGCCAGGAACTCTTCCGGTGTGATTTGGCCGGTCTTGCGGAACGTCGACGTGTGACTGACCGGAGTATACTTGTCACGTAACGTATTAACTGTGGAATACAGGTAGTTCATGGTGGAGTTTCTTTGTGTTCTTTATGCTAGGGACTTTAGAGATAGGCAGGATGTCTGCATGTATGTCTGTCGGGTTTGAGGCGGGTAGCTCGGAAGACAAAGGGGGTGTGTACAGACGTTGAAGTGAAGTGACGATGTAATCTCCAAGGGGAATACGGCAAGCAATAGCGCAGCCAAGGAAACGGGCGGATGTATGTATGTAAAGTATGTATAGCTGCCTGCGTGTCTCAGTGGGATGATAACGCCACTACTAGGTAGAGAGATTGATTTGATTCAGGTGACGACAAGGCACAAGGCTGGGCTTCCGTCACATGGCATCTGGGGAAGCGCTGCGGGAATGACACGATTAACCTAGATATGTAGATGTAGATATGTCTCTCTTTAAGACATGGTCATAGGTTAGTGTATACGAGTACTAGTAACATTAGGCAGGGAGGTACGCATGGCGGGGGCAAGGACGAGAACCGACGGGTCCCTGAGGGGTAGCTTGGAAGCTGCGCCTTATCTTATCTCCGAATTCTAATTACTGTACATAATCGAATAACTGCTTAAAGCATTATCCCCACTGTGAATGTAGTGATAGGATATAAGCAAATATTAACCATTTATCGGGAGAGCTAAGCCACTTTTGAGGCTGGAGGGCTCCTGCCTCCTTATCTCGGCTCCTCTTCGGATTACGCCCTTGGTACCCACGAAAAAAGTCAAGCGAGAAAAGCCCACACGCTCTGTTCACACCCTCATTCTAAGACCGGTACTAACCAGCAGCACACGACATCTCTCTTCGTCAGACAGACACGTTAGAGGTACGAATACCCTCGAATTCCCAATCGCGAAAGTTCTCAATCTCGACAATATATACTAATTGAATTCTTCTTTCCGCAGTCTCGCCGTCAAAATGAGTGTGTAACCCCTGCGCCAACACCATTTCCAGTCTGCGTCGATTACTGACCCGCGAATCCAGCCAAGGGAACATCCAGCTTCGGAAAGCGCCACAACAAGACGCACACTCTGTGCCGTCGATGCGGTTAGTCTCACCAATCTCGGGAATTGTGCACGAAGGCAATGGCTATGGATAGAAATGGTGGTGGTGGTAGTTGGATGAAATCGCGAATCACACATCGAATGATACTTCGGGCTCGACGGTTGAAAAAGGAAGCCACGGCTGACGAATTAATCTCCAGGTCGCCGCTCTCTTCACATCCAGAAGCACACCTGCTCATCATGCGGATACCCCTCTGCTAAGACCCGAAAGTGTACGTTCTTACCAGTCTCGAGTCGGATGGTTGCTGCAATCCAAACCCTGCCACGGTGCTTGTTCATGTATACGTTGGGGACTGACTTGGTGGCTATAGACAACTGGAGCGAGAAGGCTAAGCGCAGAAAGACTGTCGGCACTGGCCGCATGCGGTACCTCAAGGATGTCTCCCGCCGCTTCAAGAACGGCTTCCAGACCGGCGTGCCCAAGGACTCCAAGGCCCCCTTTTAAACATCTCAACATAATGGAAACGATGGGTGAAGGGTAACGAAATCTTGGCGACGGCATGGCAATGGGACGGTGTTACTGACATTCGGACTGGTACTTTCATGGGATCTCAGCATCTTCTGGGGTCCGAGGGAAACATTATGCTAGCATTATTCCCTCAAAAATGCATCACGATCTGGCAAAGAAAAGGCGGTTTTCTATATGAATGTGTGTGTACTCTCAGCAGAAAAGTTGCAGGATCTACCACGTCGAGGCATCGAGTCGCCGCATTGCGTCCGTCATACGTGGGCGGATCGCTAATGCATGGAGTTGGATGACGGCATGAATCGGTTCGCGATATGGGATTTTTTTTCATTATTGGCCACGCTCAAATACACGAACACTACTGTCACCTCCAATGAAGTACAATAACTCTCGATCCTCTACAGGTGTACCTTCAATTTCCCCATCTCCTCCAGGAGTGACTCTTAGTACACCACTTACATCTTTTGCCGTGCCTGTCTCCAGTATCCTCAGACTCATGATAAGATGTGCATCATGCGCCAACGATAGAGCGAGAGAGGCGTGCTCCTTCTCCAGCGGGGTCCCCTGCGCAACTATCAAAGGTTCATCTGCGGAAATAGTGAAGATGCATGAATGGACTTTCTATTGCAAAGCTCTCATTAATATCCTCTGCCCATTCGATGTACAATAAAATTACGGTCCATGAATTACTTACTTCTCGCAGATCGAGAATGGTGCTCCGAAGATCCTGGCCAGACATGACATCCCCCGCGGCGGCCAACAAGACATCTAGCTGGTCGATAACCAATACTGCCTGTGTACCTGGGCGTGAGGTCTGAGCATGAGCCACGGCATCTTCCAATGCCCGGCGCAAGTGCTCCGTCGTAGCTGCCTCCAGTACCCTCTCCCTCCCCGACCTGTGCCCGGGAGACGGTGGCGTGAAGAGAGCGGTCAACCCATCAACGAAGACGAAAGACCCCTTCTTGCTAGCCACATCTAGATCTAGACCTAGCCTCTTACAGCTATCTCTCCAGAAGGCGTAATCGCGCAGGAAGCTCAGGAAAACAACGCTAGTGTGCTGTTGCTGCTGCTGAGGCTCTGCACCCGTTTCTTCGAAGGGTTCATCTTGACGATGAGACGAAGAAAAAGTAGAAGGGGGATGTGAAGCTAGTAAGGAGTAAAGATAGCGATGAACGAGCCAGTTGGTGCTGGACCCTAGCACTCCACTCAGGAGGATGAGCGAGGTCTCATGTGGTAGGTGGAGGTAAGGCTCGAGGAGGGGCGGTATTCTGGAGGCCATGAGTCGGGGATCCTTGTACAAAGGTAGGTATACCGTACACAGTATTGTGGTGTGTATTGTAGACAGAAGGGGTTGGGGTCGGGCGGACTGGGGTAAGGTAGGATTAGCGACCTTGGTGGCTGAAACTTGGCGGAGGGGTCAGGTGACGGATGAACAGGATGCGAGAGATGTTGTAATTGCTAAAAAATGGCCAGAGGACCCAGGAAATAGGGTTGTGTAAGAATCCTGGTGGTGGTGGGAAAGGCATCACATGCGCCAGCCTAGATTACAGAAAGAAAAAAACAATGAATGACATGACGCTAAATTGGGGTTGTTTTGGGGCTTGGGGCTGTTAGGATATCCATCAGGGTCCTGCGCTATGTGGCATGTGACGCTTGATTTTAGGGCCATGCCCGGTGCCGTCATAGTGGACCCTTGCCCTGGGCCTGGGCGCCTATGCATGTGTGTAATAGCCGTAGATTGTCGTTGTAAGACACCTAACTGGGTATAACATCATGTATCTATGAAATGCACTCATCAAGAATAGGTGAAATAGCACATTTGACTGCATTTGGGTGCAATATATACTGTGTACTTTTGAAGAGCTTTTGGTGTATACTAAGTTCTTCCAAACTCTCGTAACTTAGGTCCGAAGATAGCAAGCGCTGTTGAAAACAGTTACTGGGCTTTAATACTAACAAGAAGTTCATCACATTCGAAAGCTCTGACCCTCATTTCTTGATTGGTGACTTTAATTTTTGATTTTCTTCTTTCGTCGCGTTACGCCGTTCGTATTGGACACAGGGTAGTTTCAACAACGACAATAGAGTTGGGGTACCTTACAAGGTTCATATGAGCATCCCTTCCCCAGACAACTTGTAGGCAACCCGGGGTATATCTTAAACATTATGTGGCTAAATATGGAGAGAAAAGAGATCTAAACACTGATTTTGCAGGTGGAACTCTGAACTAACAACTACAGTACTGTATTTGTTAATTTCCCCGCGGTTTGGGCGTCTTCTCTTTTTAGTACCCATTACTCAGCCTTAGTACCGTATACAGTATACCGACTATATACACCTCCTCGTGGGGGGACATGATGTATGTATGGATGCGTGATGTTTGTCCTTTCAACCAATTATGGTTATACCGAATTTCCTTAAATCCCTTCGTACCTCTCTTCACCTTCTTGTTTTGTTTTTTACACTCTATATATCTATCTTCTCTTGTTTCTTTTCATGTTTCTTTTTTTTTCCTTTACGGTTTGCTCTCGCACCTAGGCGGCGGTAAGCTCGAACTTTAACCCTAGCTTGCTCAAACTAAACCCAGAGTAAAGAAGGTAAGTCTCGACTACAAACAAGAAGTCTACATCTATCTACGTCTATCCCCTTCCTATTTCTATAGTCTCTATTTGTAGTAACGACTCGTACATCAGAAAGCTCGAGTATGTAAATACCTATAACTAACTCGCTTACCTAGTTCCCATCTCTCCGCATTCTTTATCTAGACTGCTTGTTCATCCTCCAGCATACTTCTCCGGGATTGTCGATGATTGTTAGACCCTAGTGGCTCAGCCGTCTTGCTATCGCGTTAGCGTTACTAGCTATACTATTTACGGTCTTGGCTCTCTCCGCGCCCCATCACTTGCTCTCCGCCTCCCGAGTCACTATACCTCTACGGAGTCATGCTCATGGAGGGTTTGGTGTGGAGGTAAACGACGATCAATTCAGGCTGGCTGCGTATTGGGCAATATAGGGTCTTCTCATGCGCCTGCATAAGTACCGTGATATACGCCCAAGATACGAGGGCCGAGCAAACCAAGACTATCCGCTGCTTATCTGGGTTGCTCGCAACAGATCTCTATAGTCTTACCCTTTGCATTCTTTCTTCTATGTTCGCTTAGACATCATTTGGCTCTCCCAGTATCCTTGTTGCCATTATATACAACCCGCCAGGAAATTGAGAGGTTACATCCTATCATCCATCGAGAGTGCTTACCAAGTTTGAATACAACACATCGAAATGGCGGAAGAGCCCAAGAGCTCGGGTTTTGGGCGCCCTTGGAGGGCCCTTTTTAAGAAGAGGAGTGATGATGAGTCCCTTGACCAGAACTCTGCTGGGGAGAAGCAGCCAAAACCAACATGGACTATGGGTATCCTCAACGACCGAGAGACCATTGAAGTCCCAGGTCAGTATTCTTCCGTTGTTGGTTTTTAGACACGATCTGGCTGACAGAGCTCCCAGGTTCTGTCCTATTACTCTCCAAGGAGAGGAATGAACCTCTTGGTCTCCGGAATGCCCCTGCTAGAACATCTCGCTCTTCTATTCCTACCGGCTTTTTACCGGAGCCACCGATGTCGCCTACCAAGGAGCAAGAGGAGAAAAAGCTCACTTCAAATGGCCAAATTATTCTCGAACCACAGCCAGATGATTCTCATAATGACCCATTGAATTGGCCCTCCTGGCGCCGTGATTCTGCGTTGCTTTCCCTTGGACTGTGAGTAATTGTTAGGGTTATTTTGTTTCTCTCTCTATTTTCTTTAGTTTAGGGTATGAGGGCTTCCTTTCGGGCCGGAAAATATGGTACCGACTCTACGACTCCATCAAAGAGTTCGCAGATCGCCCTCAAATAAATAACTGACTTTGGATGTTGGTAGTTTCTGTATGGTGGGAGGAGGTATTACTCCAATTATCGCTGCTGGGTTTACCGATGTCGCTAAGGGTGAGTGTCCAATGGTTCGATGAATTCGTCATACAAGTTGCCAGCTAACATAGTGTGTAGACTATAACGTTGATGTATCAGAAGTCTCGATAACAACTGGATTGGTAAGTAAACCTCGATGCCCTCGTCTTAGCCAACTGAGAAGCACAATATTACCTCTTTTCATGCTGCACTCATATCCTAGTAGCCGCAGAAGACTCTCGGGATATTAATAATGGCTGACCGGAGTACTGCAGTATATGTTGGGTCTTGGCATTGGCTGTGTGATATTCTCGCCTACGGCTATTCTATATGGGAAACGCCCTGTCTATCTATTCGGCGCCATCCTGTTCATACTTTCCGCTGTGTGGTGCGCATTGTCACCTAGTTTCACTTCACTCATTCTTGCGCGCATCTTCCAAGGGATTGCAGTCAGCCCGGTAGAGTGCCTTCCTTCGGCTACTATTGCTGAGATCTTCTTCCTTCACGAGCGAGCTTTCCGGATAGGTATTTACACGCTCCTATTGCTCGGTGGGAAGAACCTGGTCCCCCTTGTTAGTGCTGCTATTATAAACGCACTGAGCTGGCGTTGGGTGTTCTGGTAAGCCAAACTCCGGCGCCGAGCGTAATAGTTAATGCTTTGTCTTTAAGATTTCGCTAATTCCATGTAGGATTGTTGCTATCGTAGTGGGCTTCTGCGGGACGTTGCTATTTTTCTTCGTACCCGAGACTTTCTGGGACCGAACACCTATTCCGAAATCATCGCGCCGAGTCGTTAAACGATCCAGTTTCTTCAGCCGGAGGTCAACTAAGCAGGCTATACCCAGACTATCCGAAGTGGGCGAAATAACTACTGTGCCGAATGAAGATGTTAAGCCTACTGAGGAAGGACAATATGTAGAGCGAGCGGCGCAGCAACGTCACGTCGGCTTTGCTCCCGAGGAGGAAAAGCACCCTCATCCAGAAACGAAGGATGGAGAAGATGATTCAACTCTGCCAGCCCCTGAGGCAGTGCATAGTGCTCTTTCATTGCCACACGGCGAGGGATCGGCGATTGCTTCTTCAAGGGCTAGCGTCAGCTTAGCAGGAAAAGACGGGTTAAAGCCTGGCCCTTCACGCCCTCCACATGAGCGAACGTGGTCGTACCGAAGTGTCCCATCGCCTATGGCCACAGAGCACGCCGATAGCAGCTCCCTTACACCAGATATGACAAATACATATTCTCGAGATCCAGAGGCGCAACGCCATACGTCTCATGCTCTTAGCTCGGATACAGATAGCGAACGGATGTCGTTCCCAAATCTTGCGGCTGCGACAATGGGACAGGTGTACACGCATAGATTGCGGGAGGCACCACGACAATCCTTCAAGACGCAACTGAAAGTCTTCAATGGTCGGATTAACCAAGATACATGGTTGAAGGCCGCCATTCGACCCTTTATCCTGTACTCGTATCCGGCTGTTCTCTGGTCATCGGCTGTTTACGCCTGCTCTGTGGGTTGGCTGATCGTCATCTCCGAATGTGTCGCCGTCATCTACCGAGAAGGGTATTATCAATTCAACGCCCTGTCCACTGGCCTTGTCTACATTTCCCCGTTCGTAGGCGGTGTCCTAGGTACCGCCGTTGCTGGAAAAGTCAGCGATAGGATCGTCAAAGCGATGGCGCGGCGGAATGGTGGCCTTTACGAACCCGAGTTCAGACTCGTCATGGCTATTCCCATCACCATCACCACTGTGCTTGGTCTCATCGGATTTGGCTGGTCTGCGAACGTGGACGACCCCTGGATCGTGCCGACTGTGTTCTTTGGGGTTGTGTCGTTCGGGTGCTCGCTTGGATCTACGACTGCTATCACTTTCTGTGTAGACAGCTACCGACAGTATGCTGGCG
Organism: Xylaria sp. FL1042; assembly: GCA_022495085.1. Taxonomy (NCBI): domain Eukaryota; kingdom Fungi; phylum Ascomycota; class Sordariomycetes; order Xylariales; family Xylariaceae; genus Xylaria; species Xylaria sp. FL1042. The sequence continues at coordinate 121,580 of MU380169.1, read as the reverse complement.
AGGCGCTCGTGACGCTCAACTTCAGCAAGAACGTCTTGCATGGGTTGGTGTTCAGCTTCTTCGTAACCGGGTGGCTGAAAGACGACGGGTCCAAGACCGTCTTTGTCTGGATTGGCGTCATCCAGCTTATCGTCCTGCTGTCCACTATCCCGATGTACATATACGGCAAGAGAGCCCGCATGTGGACTGTGCGGATGAATTTTATGGAGAAGTTCTAGAATACAACATGGTGTTTGGAAATAAGACGTTGGATTGTACATCTGTTAGAGCCCATGAACGGTGTTATGATTCTGGGATGATTGCCGGTTTTGGATGGTACATGGACTTGAACACGGCCGAGGCCTATTAGTGTTGTGCGGAAACTTGCATCTTAGGTTATTTTATGATAGCATCATGACCAAGGCGTAAAGGGGACAATTATGACAATATCATGTTTGCATTAATGACTATATGACTCTGTCTCTCTTGATTTGATACTTCTATTGACGCCGAAACATACAGGGATATCGAAGAAAAAGGTTAACGAGAATGAAGCTAAACCGCGCGCCATACCTGAAATCATGACATGAGCATCCCAAACCCGAAAAACCTGCAATGTTATGATGCCTATGTTGATAACCCCATAAAAACAATGTATCCTCAGGAATATCTCTTGACAGGTGATCTACCATATCCCTTTAACTGGCTATTTGGCACCATCACTTAGAAAGAGGAATGACGGGGTCGCATTTGCAGCTCTCGACACCTAGTAAATAAATCATCCGAGCATATTTTATCGATTTATTGGGTGCAGAGAACTGCGAATGTGGCCCCGTCATTCCTCTTTCTAAGTAATGGTGCCAAATCGCCAGTTAAAGAGATATGTCCTCTCCCGTATCCTCCCATAGAGTATGGACATGATCCCTAGATCCTCCAGTGGGAACTTCGACCGGGCGCCGGGAGGGCTTGCTACCGGTGGGATGATTTTGGAGTGCGGACATATTGGTACTCACAGGGTCCGCTGGCCGGAAATGCGACCGGCCAGGAATACATTCTTCTCGATATTTGTGAGCGAAGTAATGATTGTGGGCGGCGAAGGCTTGTTCGGTTAAGGGCTGTCTCATGGTATACAAGTTATGAGTAGTGGCGAGCGCTCCCCCCACTGAGGACATCCCTTTTCTAGTTAGCAACTGTACAACCTCATGATACCAGTTATAGACCACCCATGATAGTGGTATACGGTAACATGGTCACTGTGCTTTGTTCGGACTTACGGTCATCAATGGCAGTATCCAACTCGGCCAGTGTGGCTGAACGGATGATCAACGAGAGCGGGTTGCTGATGCTGTATATCTTGGCTAGCTCGTTGGCAAGCTGTAGCTCCATTAAGGAGTCGCCGCCTAGGGCTATGAAGTTGGACGTAGCGTTGATCTCTACGTCCCCTTGCACCGCGAGAATCCTTCTCCAGACCTGTGCAAGGGCAAGCTGTGATGGGCTCATTGGCCTCTGCCTGCTTACTTCGGGCTCCATAGACTCGCTGCTGTATTCCCCCGCCGTTACCTTGTAGTCGACTTTGCCGGCTGGCGAGCTGTTGCCTTTGCTTCCGTCACCTTTGCTGCTGTCATCTTTGCCGAACCATAACCGCACGAGTTCTTGAAGTCTGTTTTTGGCAGGCCACCTAGGGTCGGTAGCATTTTTAGCATTCGCCGGTAAAGCAGCGATCGCCATGAGTGACTTCGCGAGTTCACCGTAGGACCCCCTATCTAGTGGGCACGAAATATCTGTTATAAAGAAGGGCACATGCCATTCCCGAAATTTATTAGCCAAGCTACGCGCTATAACTGACTTTCCAGCGCCAGCTACGCCACGCAGCAGAATCACGGGCTGCCTTTCTTGAATATCAAAAGCCCTAGTTTGAATCAGGTGGTTGGTGACTTGAGTCCAAGGACGAATTGCTAAGGCATATTCCTCAAGGAAAGCCTCCGAACTAGTACCGTGAGCATCTAGGCGTTTATCGAGACCTATTATCTGATTGATTGGTAGTAGACCGGTCTCATGGAGTGATCGAGTTAGCCCAACGTAAATTACATTAACGTAGTAGTCTGGCGAGATCGATTGGATTCAAATTGCATGAGCATGGGTTAAACTCTTTGGTTTACTTACCTGAATCTGACTCACGGCCACCCTCAAGTGCTGAGCAACTTCACGTGCCGAGGAACGTCGTCTGTAGTCGAGATCGAGACAGCGCTGGACTAGATGACAGTACGTATCTAGGAAGGACTCCTGGCAGCGACTGTTGGCTGAGGAGGGATAATCCTCTTCCAGGAGCCGCTTGTTAGTGATTGACCGAACCCACGATCTCGGGTCACTCAGCGATGGATGTAGCCGAACGGATCCGTCTGCGTTAGTCAAGTAGCCACGTCCGTCGCCATCAATGCATCTAGAGTCTCGTTAAAATAACCGAGCGACTGGTCGAAGTGGGGAGTAACCAACCTTGCACGATGAAACGATCTTAATGACTCCAGTCCTCCAAATAACCAGGTGACGAACTCAAGATAAAGAACACCAAGAGACCATATGTCATATTTTCTCGATATAATAGGATCTGGAGCCGAGTAAGCCAACGTCCCTACAAATCTCTTGTCCAAACTAGAACTCATTCCCTTGGTATAGCGCCTTCGGAGTCGGGAAAGACCGAAGTCTGAGATTTTCAAGACTCCAAGGTTCTTCAAAGTATCTGTCTCACCACATTCACCTTGTGGGCCGATAAACCAAAGAATATTATCAGGTTTTATATCGCCATGCGTGCCGTAGTTAATATCTGGCTCTTCCGTTGACGCGTTAGAAGGAAAATTGAACCTGGTTGTGTGAATTTTTTCTAGTGCTTCTGCCAAACCAAGGCATTGTCGTCCCACCCAAGATATGGCTTGCGGGCTTAAATCCACACTGCAGCGTTCAAAGAGGTTTGCGAGAGAACCATTTGCCCATGGCAATAGTAAGTGAGAGTGGCCCTCAAGCTCATAAGCCATGAGTAGTGACGTGATGTGTGGATGATTTCTAGATGCAAGCTGTGTGTATGCCTCCACTTCTCGCCTAAACGTGTGTTCGTGCTCTCGCTTGAACACTTTCAAAGCATATACCTCTGAGCCTCTGAACAATGATTGATGTGATTTGGAAACCTTGACACGGTAAACGGTCGACGAGCCACCTTTTGCTATGGCCTGTTTCTCCACCCATTCTGGCCCATCGTGCATTAAATCAAGCATTGACCTGCTGGTAATAGGAGATCGAACGAAATCATCGGAGATCCAATTCAAAGACCAAGATCTCTGGCTGTTGCTTGAATGGGCGTTCCACTGGAGTTTGAGAACTGCGTCAATGCTGGGAAACTGTGCTGAGCCCCACTGCGTGTTCTTGTCGCTGTCCATCTTTAACTCGTGGAGTATTGTATTTGGAGTTTGGTCTTGTTCCTCGTCGGACTCTGATAGGATAAACGTCGCAAAGACAGTGAGCCTGGTATAGATGCCGTTGTTGAGTGCCTCAACCGCCCCGACTAAAAACCCCTTGTTGAATAGCAGTGTTAGTCCTGCCTCGGATTCTTCTAGCGTTTCGTATGCAATGATTCCCTGCTTTTTCGGCCTTAGAGACAGCTTTAACTGACTTTTGTTGCTGGATCTTAGAACATCGTCCCGTAATGTTGAGATGATGCCTATGACCTGGTCATACAAGTTCTCCCCGGCTAGTTCATCTAACTCCATCGATCTATACCCAAAACCTTCAACCTCAACTTTGACTGACAATTGGTTTCTATGGGGCTTTGCTTTCAATCCAACGTCGTTTAAGGGCTCGTCTGACTGGGTCGTCATAGGTGTCGAGATGCTTGTAGTTGTATCTTGCGTACTCCAACCAGAGTATGCCGAAGAATCTTGCGGCTGGGATGATGAGCTATGAGTGGACGAGGTGGTGAGCTGGAGTGTATAGTGGTGTGTAGATGAGCGCTCGTCATGAGAATGAGGACGGCGTGATGATGGGAGGTCTGCCTCATTAGAATCATCTGACGTTTCGGCTAGAACATGCTCTGCGGCTTCCCAACTTGTTGAGATCACTTCTCGTTCTGTGGGAGTCACATCAGGAAGCAAAGGTTCACTAGCGATATTTTTGGGACTCATCAGTTTTCTCATTGCGGCTCTCGTGTATGATTTGGACTTCTTCAGGACTTCCTCATAAGGTAATTCGTTGTCGAAGCTGCAGGTCTCGTCCATACTACTGGAAACATTGCACCAAGACTCCGAACATGCTTCCAAGCTCGAGGTAGTGCGGGCGCGGAGTTTCTTGCTTTCGCTCAGTTCCAAAGCCGCCCCTCTAGACTCGATAGATTCACTGAAAACAAGTCAGAAGCCGCCAAAGACTCATTCCGCAACTGACGTACTTTTCGCAAATCTTCCTCATGCCTTCCAAAATACTGATGTGGCTTGCCAGCCTATTCTGAATCTTCCATATCTCGCTCTCTTCCATGGCGTAACACACGCCGCCCAGTATTTTAGACGTTTGTAAGCCACTCTGGACCTTGGAGGTGAAGTCTTTGATCTCCGTGACCGAGTGTGTGAGGACCTTCTTCTCTTCCTCGAGCCATTGAGAAAAGACTGAAATACACTTGGAGGGGTTCCGCTTGATGTCATCGTCAAGCTGGCTAAGATAAATATAAATGGTATTTCCAGTGTGCTCGAGTTCTATTAAGGAACCGGATGCGTTTTTAGTGGCACGATATACTCTTTTGAGGCCTCGAATTGCTTTGATTAAGGGGTCGCCAACAGAAACGGCGGCCAGTGCGGTCCCAGCTATTTCCGCCATTTTCGATAAATGCCTCACCAAGAGACTTCAAGTAGAGAGTCCGCGAAATGAAGAACAAGTTAGAGCCGTTAGAGGGGTAAAATCGACAGCTAGAAAGGAGTGCGGGGAATTCATAGCCAGTTTATCAAGGCTCGCAATGGTTGGTTATCTACCGTGGAAAACGCCTTACTGCGCCTCCTTCTAATGCAACAACCATTTAAGCCAGCCTGCCTGTGGGTGAAGTACTAGATTATGTAGAAGTGGAATGAATATCTGTTCATCATTGGCTACATCCATGATGACCACATAACCTATACAACTGGCCTGCCTCCTGAATGGAGTGCTAAGCCAAGTCTAAATACGTGCACCAGATTCGATCCCTTGTGGCGAGCTCTGCGGAAGACGTGTGGTATAAATCGAGCTTACTAAGTAGGTATAGTACTACTCTAATATAGAGATTAAATAGTCTATTTCTCACATAGAGTGCGTGAAGTTCGCCAATAGCGTACGCTATAACTTACGACAGTCAGTACTGAACTACTACGCGGAGAGCACACTCTTGAGCTACAGTTGTAGCTATGATTTATCTACACTAGGCGAAATATATTCATTCTTCATTAGATTTCCTTCGATAATTACCTTCTTGTAGTCATATACGGAGGTTAACGCCCATGATATATAGCAATCCTCTTCATTACGTACCTGACGACTGTAAAAGTTGCCTTTGAATACCATGTCGCGACGGCGCCCTGAAAGATTTGGACTAATAATAACACGTATGTATAATGTTAACGGTAGCGGAATAGTTGGCCTGGTAAGTAAACTTGCAACGGTTATAAAACACGCAGAAACAATAAGCTGCACAAGGAAAACATAGGTTGGCTAATCATATAGCTAATTCTACGTGCTGTCAGGAGACCAATACTCGTACGAATGAATTACGGTGTTCGTTCCACTAAGTAAGTGGTGTAATCAAGAGCCAGCCACGGCCATAAATAAGCCATAAAGAACAATCCACCAATACCATATTCACGACTCTCTGTCTCTCTTAACTTGTTAGTCTCATTACCACCGAAATAGCCGGGGATATCGGAGTCAATTGCTAGTCTTAGGTCCGCAATTTCCGACAACCTGGACCCTTTTCCAGGTATGACGACATTATTCGCTTACTATGTTACGCCCAAGCAACAAGGTCATCAAAACGTCCAATGCCGAACTGAAAGAAGAAACGCGTATGCCAGACGGCACAGGTCCGAATTCCGAAGAATCAGATAAACTCACTCTGTTTAGCTAGCTAGCTATTTCATCCGTACTAGTTCATAATCTGACGTAGTTACGTATTTACCAATGTCGCCAATTGTCCGCGCCACGTTGGCGCTGACCTCATCCCGTGGCCTCGGGATACGCGCTACAAGGGGCTTCGCGACGTCCCGGGCTTCGCGCGCGCAGAATCAGATTTATGCTTCGTGAGTCCTATCCCCCAAAGCTTACCCTACCTATTTCCACAACTAAAATCCACCCCAACGCTCGCTGACGCCGCCGCAAACCTCCCCTTTTCCAGCGTCCGCCGCCCCGCCGACTTCCACACATACCAGCTCCTTTCGTCCTCAGCGCGGACGCCTCTCCTCACGCTCTGGACGACCTCGTGGTGCGGCGCGTGCCACGTCGTGGCCCCATTATTAACATCCCTCGTGGAATCCGGCGTCGGCGAGGAAGAAGGCGGCGTGGCGTTTTGCACCGTCGAATACGATGCCCCTGATATCATGAGCGGTGGGGATAACGGGGGCGAGACGCTGGGGATGACGTACATGATCACGAGCATCCCGACTTTGCTCAGCTTTGACGCCGGCGAGGCCATGACGCAGACCAAGGTTACGGATGGCAGGAAGTTGGCTGATCGCGCGTTTCTGGAGGAGTGGATCCGGAATGAGGCCAGGAGACATGGTGGGCGTGGCGGCGGCGGTGGGGCGGCGATTTTAGGGGGTTTGTTTGGGGGTTGGCGGTGATAGGATGGATTGGGGATGTGTTTGTTTTCCGGTTGCTATTGAGGCGTAGTTATAGATGTGCTCTGGTTGGTGTAGAATCAATTCTTCGCATGGGAAGTTTGGCACAGGTAAGTTCTGTTCTCAGTCCAGTGCTGTCATGACAGTTATTGACTCAAAGTAAGTCATTTAAATTGCCTCCCGACCCAAAAGGATACGCTTTCTCGTATGGTTCAAGGAGTCTGAGAATGGCCGAATATGGCAGTGAGCTCACCGTTTCACTTTCTCTTATTCGAGTCCACAAAAAAAAAAAAAAAGATTTAGAATCCACTGTATTGAGATTCCTCAACTCAAATCATCCAAAAAAGGACTATTGGTATCGACTCTTGACAATCCTAAGTTGCCAAAGTCTAAATCTGCGACTCCTGTGATCGCCGCTCAAACCACAAAATAGAAAGGGCCCGAAGGCCTACGATAGCTTAAGCCACGCTCTAGCACTATAGAACCCGAGCTGCCCCCGAGCTGCCCCCGAGTCCATAGAGCTCTATATAGAAATATACCAAGAAACAAAGCAGATCCGCCCAAACCCAAAACAAAGTGAGCGTGTCTATGAAAACTCAAAACCCGCGCCACCCAACGCCCCTCGCTATGGTCTCGGAATATGTAAATCGCCCTAGGGGTATCCGCGGCAGTACCAGTAGCTGAATGCCAGCTTGTCAAAACAAAAAAGGGGAAAAGAAAAAGGAACCAGGACTATATCAAAAGATCACCAGCTCGATCCGCCTCTCATCTCCCGGTGCCATCCTTATTCACACCCAAGATTTTAACAACTATCCGTCCAGCAATCTCGGCAGTCGTCTTCACGATAGAGACGAGAGGGATATCCGTGCTCGGGAAAGGCCGAGTAATGTTACTTTCTAGTAGCAAGGCAATCATAGAAATAAAACTAATGATGGAGAAGACGCTTATACTAGCAAAGGTCTCCTTACGGATCGGTACCTTGCGCTGCGTGAAGTGGTAGCAGGCCGTCAAGATGGTGGCAATACCAATCCAGGCAGGCAGAAGCAGCCGGGGATCCTGGGAGCCGCCCGTCACGTACACGATCCATGATGTTAGGTATGCGAATACGCAGCTGATGGTCAGTAGCCGCACCACTGTCGCTTGCGGTGTGTAGTTTATCAGCCATCTGGACATCAAACAGTCGGTGAAGTAGAAGGCAAGCGCTGCTGACGCGAGACACTGTGTGAGTGCATGGGTTAGTGTTGTGTATAACTGATATATCTTTGTATTTCTGTCGTAGCTAGTAACGGGGGAGGAATTGGGAAAAGAGCAGGTGGAGGCGGACGTCATACCCAGAGTAACGCGAGCGACGCCTCCGTTAGCCTTAACGAAGCGTTCTCATATGGCTCGGAGCGGTTTAACCAGCGCAGAACCTGTGCGACGAGGAAACGTAGGGAAATACGCACTCCCCACCAGACGCACGGCACTAGGCATAGCAGGCGACATACGAAAAGCAGGCGGTACCAGCGCTTTGGAAGACCGAGGAGGACGGCGACTCGTGGTTGGAGTAGTGATACGGCAACGGGGGGCGCGGGCTTCTGGGGCTTGCTGTCGAGCTGGGCGTAGTCGCGCTCGTGGCCGTTGCCGTGGCCGTGGCCGTGGCCGTGGACGGCACCGTTGGGGATCGGCCGCGCTGACGATGGCGACGGTCGTGGTCTGTCCATCGGGCAGGCAGAGCAGCCCACCGGCCGACGACGACGACGACAACGACGACGACGACGACGAGCGGCGACACGTTGCGGCCCTTGTATGGACGCCTATCTCTGCCGCCGTCTTCGACCGCTCCTTGGTTGTGGGAGGTCAATTGGTGTTGCAGCGCACAAGGAGTGGTCGCGTAAGGCCGCCGATTGGTGTTACGGCGTCGTAAGTATAGGGAACAGACAGGTGGGCGTTCATTCGTCCGGGGTTTGGTTCAGGGTCTTGGTGTTATCTAGTGTAAAAACTTGGGGGGCCGTTTAAGTTCAAGAATCTGGGCGAAATACAGGGGAGGGCCCGGGAGGCTAGCACATACGTATTCAGTAATGTACCTGTCGGCCCACTATACCTCACCCAACCCAGTAAGCAGGTACAGAAAGTTTAGGCGCTTCGGATTTGGTATGTATAGTAGGTAATCAATAACATTTTCAAGGATAAACAAGACAAAAACCTAGATTGAATCTTATTGCGCATCGAGGGATTCAGAGGTTTCTCTGTACAAATAGTTATACAGCAAAATTTTACTTCTGGCAATGCTGTAGGTCCTTACCAAGTGTATCTATCTTGTGCGTCGAGGCCGAGCTCAAACCCAACTGTCCGGTACATGGTCCACTTTTGTCATGCAAGATAAGTCGAGTAGACCTCGGGAGTCTTTGCGTTACCTGGCGAGCCTGGTGCCGTTGATGGGAATAATAAGACCATACATACACCAAATTACCTAACCCAGTCTAGGCCTACGCCACTATATCTCCCTTTGCATGTCTCATTCAGAGAGAGCCGGAGGTTTAGATAAATAGCTGGGTCTGAAACATTATATTTTTGGCATATAGAATAGGTAGTTAGATTCGAGACTGTATTTGTACCTACCTAGGTAGTGTATAGACACAAGACGGAGAACTCATAACCCAAAGACTTACCGGGTAGTGTTCTAGGGGAGTCACTGTTTACCTTTTCGCCACTCCACAAAGAAGCTCTACATCTGCTAGCAAGAATCTGTGCTGCTAGTTTATTCTCGGCTTGAGCCTAGGCCCGTGCATATACCCCGGAGTCCCCGGTTGGACTCCGTATGACCCGTTGGCGAAGAGGAGACCACAAGAGTCTGCTAGATTAGCGTGTTTATTAGGCTCAGGACCTTACCAAATACTATAAGATCGTATGGTACCCTGTTGTTTTTCTCGTTGAACACTTTTTTTGGTATATATATTGTATAGATCACCTTTTTGCGGGCTTTCCTTGGTTAAACACCCCTCCCCCTGTCTTTTTCCCCCTTCGTCTTTTCTATTCTTATATCCTGAACTCAATAGCACGATTTGGCGGATACCTCACACAAGTACTACCCTCTTCCTCCAGCTTTCATGGATTATCCTGCTTAATATAGTATAGATGTACAAGCAATGGCTTAGTAACGAAGGAAGTAGATATAACCTTGTAAACAGACTAAGGCGCTTAACGTTAATTTTAAAAGTAACGCTGAAACTATAGTAGATATATTTATTCATAGAAAAACAACGTGAAGGACGTACATATTTATTTAACTAAAGAGAAATCATCCCTAAGCACTCGAGCACTCTCGCTCTATATTCTAAGGATTGTTCTTGCTAGTAGGTTTTGAAGGATCTTCCCGACTTAAATGTACTTACTATATCAACCCTTAAGATGCCTGTGCCTAAGTCTCATGATACTATGACCAAGCTCACGAGGACCAGGGCGGTCGGGATAATTATGTCCGCCTTCCCTTGTAGCGTTTCAACATTTTATTCTAGTATATTGTAGTAAAAGGAGAAGATAGGACTAGTTGGACCAATTCCTCAAGACCTACTCTTAATCGTCACTGAATTATAACACTAGTGTCACTGGAGAGAAATGGTTACCCCACGGGGTCATCGTAATCAAGTGTTCTATGAATATCCTAGTAGCATAATAGTGGTCTAGGAATAGAACGGTATTGAGCGCGAACCCAGATGCCTTAACTACCAGCTGTCTGCAACTGATCTATCTTTACTCTGGAAAGAACCTATCTAATATATGGGCTATATGCAATCAATGGCTTGTCTGGTGCTATCGAGGGTTGAAATGGATGAGTAGACATCTCGCGTGAGTAATTTCTCCATCGATATACTAATAAGCACGCTTGTGGGCGTAACCTTGCACTGGTGGCACGTGAGCATCGGCCGACCTATCGTTGATCGACTATCTACTCCGGCGAACGTTAATCTAACTACATACCAAGAATATCTCTGGATAGCATTGGGTGAATGTTAATTATACACAGCGGAAGGGTGTGATGAACAATTCCCGTCTACACTACTGAATCTTGGCGTAGAATGGAACGAACTCTTAATTGGATCCATACTGGTTGGAAAGGCGGCTACTGATACAATTTTATTACTATATGTAGAGAATTGATGATGTATCATTGTACACTACAAATAGATTTAGATATACTTCTGCCTATCTGGAGCTTGGGTTGGATCGTAGGAGGGGTTGGCATACTCAGAGACAGCGCGAAGACGAGTGTTGGATTGCATGGTCCTCTTTCATTTTTTTTCTCCCCTCGACCCCTCTTTCAAGCGTTACGACTTGGCGATGACATAAAGCAGCGATACACAGCAGGTAAGAGAGCGCAAGCTGAACAAGGACTGAAGTTGTACCTTTCTCGCCTCTTTCTCTTGTCTTTTTTTTTTTTTTTTTTTACCCCTCTTGGGTTGGACCCGCCTGCTTCAAATCTAGATAGGTATGCCGTCGCAGCTCCTGCAAAGTGAATATCATATTTTGTGCACTAGTGTCGGATTTTAGCGGACCGCGTCGTCTACTTACCCGAAACAGTGGCCTTTTGACGAATGGGACTCGGCGTGACGCACATATATCCCAGTAAGATTGTGGAGACTGTCAAATTTTGGAGGCTCTGATTCAACCAATTGATGGCTAGGCAAAATGGCATTGGGCAGCAAGGAAGAGGGGTGGTGAAGGCAAAAACTGATGTGAAACTTGTTCTAGCGCGCGGCGTGGTCTCTGATAATCCATCATCATTATTATGACTGTTTGCCGAGATACATTGACCACATATTACTAGAATATCATATAGACACTAGATCCTGAAAACTGAAACTTGACCGTTCGGTCGATTTCTCAATGACGCAGACGGTGAAGGAAAAAAAGGTTGTGTAAGTTTTAGAATGCACATGTTTGCTTCACATTGCACAGTACCTTAGTCAAGGTACCAGATCAATGTGCTTTGTGTACACCACGGTAGAGGGATCAAGTACACTTAGGTACATACTACTTAGGCAAGTACAGGTTCGACCAAAGCAAGCGCGGCATTGCCTTACAAGTTGTGCAGATCTCCCCTTAGTGACCAATAGGTGGGACAGGAGTGGATCTGGGAGAAAATAGCGTGTAGAGCCAATGTCTCGGTGCGGAAGGCGGTGAATGTGGGGGAAAGCAAAAATGGGCGAAAAAGTTTTTTTTTTTTTTTTTTTTCCCACATTGTTTGTGCAGTGAATAGGGAAGGAGGGGTTAGAGGGGCAGATGCCCCCGCAACACAGAGCTGGCAGAAACTCAGAGCGCCGCGCCACCTTTCTGGCTCTGGGAATAAAACCCACCACCACCCTTCTGCTCCCTTCTTCTTGATTTTCCTTTTGATTCCTCGTCACTATACCGTTAATCAAGCATTAACATCTGGAAATGTGAGTCTTCCTCCATCTTCATCACCGCAAAACCCATCGCACCTTCTTCTACAGACTTGCCTTGCCATCGCGCATCATCTTTTTGTGTGCTGCTTTGGTTTTTTTTCAAAGTCCTGCAGATCAACCCATCTTTGCTGTCGTGCAGAAGTGACAACGTTTACTGACTTTTATCCGCCACTGCAGTTACTCCCCAATCTCATAGACCCAGATCACTCAATAATAATACACCAAAATGTCGACTAAGGCTCATCTTAACGTCGTCGTCATTGGCCGTAAGTTATATCTTCTGTATCTCTCTGCGTCTTTGTATTTACATGATCACTGATCTGCGGCACTGCAGACGTCGACAGTGGAAAGTCCACCACCACCGGACATCTGATCTACCAGTGCGGTGGTATCGACAAGCGAACCATCGAAAAGTTCGAGAAGGTTAGTTTTTCTCCTCTAAATCAACGGCTATCATCAGCTGCACTGTTATCTTGATATTTTCCCTTCATTTTCTTGTATCTGTGCCCCTCGATTGTATATGGTGCCGACCTGCCCCACCGAGGGGCACAAAATTTGTTTACCCCGCCTTCAAGTCTTGGACTCCGGGATGACCCGTCCGCGATCCTCCAACGACCCAACCCGAACAATTTCTATCCCACATCACTACTGTGGCACTTATCGCTGGGATTGGTTTTAAAAGTCATCCTGAATGCGAGATAGGCCTCCTCAATTCAAATCGTAATGACACAATATGTGCATGATTGCTGACATCTAAAAACAGGAAGCCGCTGAACTCGGAAAGGGTTCCTTCAAGTATGCCTGGGTTCTGGACAAGCTAAAGGCCGAGCGTGAGCGTGGTATCACCATCGATATTGCCCTCTGGAAGTTCGAGACCCCCAAGTACTACGTCACTGTCATTGGTACGTCATTTTTACACGGGCATTGCTTGCAATGCTGCCCATTTTCTATATATACTAACTGCCGCTGCCTAGACGCCCCCGGTCACCGTGACTTTATCAAGAACATGATTACTGGTACCTCCCAAGCCGACTGTGCTATCCTCATCATTGCTGCCGGTACTGGTGAGTTCGAGGCTGGTATCTCCAAGGATGGCCAGACTCGTGAGCACGCTCTGCTCGCTTTCACCCTAGGTGTCAAGCAGCTCATCGTCGCTATCAACAAGATGGACACCACCCAGTGGTCTGAGGCCCGTTACCTCGAGATTGTCAAGGAGACCTCCTCCTTCATCAAGAAGGTCGGCTTCAACCCCAAGCACGTTGCCTTCGTCCCCATCTCTGGTTTCCACGGAGACAACATGCTTGAGCCCACCAAGAACGCTCCCTGGTACAAGGGCTGGGAGAAGGAGACCCCCAAGGGTGCCAAGATCAGCGGCAAGACCCTGCTCGATGCTATCGACGCCATTGAGGAGCCCAAGCGTGCCAATGACAAGCCCCTCCGTCTTCCCCTACAGGATGTGTACAAGATCGGTGGTATTGGAACGGTCCCTGTCGGCCGTATCGAGACCGGTGAGCTTAAGCCCGGTATGGTCGTTACCTTCGCCCCCGCTATGGTCACCACCGAAGTCAAGTCCGTCGAGATGCACCACCAGCAGCTTGAGAAGGGTAACCCCGGTGACAACGTTGGTTTCAACGTGAAGAACGTTTCCGTCAAGGATATCCGCCGAGGTAACGTCGCTGGTGACAGCAAGAACGACCCTCCCTTCGGTGCCGAGTCTTTCAACGCTCAGGTCATCGTTCTCAACCACCCTGGCCAGGTCGGTGCCGGTTACGCCCCCGTGCTCGACTGCCACACAGCCCACATTGCTTGCAAGTTCTCTGAGCTCCTCGAGAAGATTGACCGCCGTACTGGTAAGAGTGTTGAGGCCAACCCCAAATTCGTCAAGTCTGGTGATGCCGCTATCGTCAAGATGATTCCCTCCAAACCCATGTGCGTGGAGGCCTTCACTGACTACCCTCCTCTGGGTCGTTTCGCCGTCCGTGACATGCGTCAAACCGTCGCTGTCGGTGTCATCAAGTCCGTTGAGAAGGACACCAAGACCAAGGGCAAGGAGACCAAGTCTGCTGCCAAGAAGAAATAAACAACTCATGTTTAACTGCTTGAGTTGATATGCGGAATGGGAATGTCATGACGGATTGGCGCTTTGATAAGGGTATTTCGTTGGCACGTTCTGTTGATATCGGTCGGGAATGAATGGGTTACGGAAATGTCTCATTTTTTTTTTCTCGTCCATGTGCTTCTAGCAAAATAGAGTCGTAGACCGTGTTCGGTTTTCTACCTTTTTTTCATGTGACATGACAACCGACCAACTTTAGTATTTAATAGATGACTCTTCGTCTTCTACCTGCAGCTCGGGTCGGTTCATATCCTACCAAACTGTCTTAGAACATCATATATTCCAACTAATTTCATGCCATACGGAGTAGGTTACACTTGACGTTACACCAAGCAATACATTTCTAATTTTACAGGAGCTCTGACGAGCTGTACTATATACTAAACCAATTACCTTCAAATTCTACCATCGCGATTACCAACGCCAGACCACAGAGACCGGTCTGCAGCAAATCTAGAGCAGCATGCTAGAAAGTCTTCTTGTAGACGATCCCTGTCCACGGCTTCAGTTGGTGAAGTAATGGGTTCTAGGGGTTCGAGTATGACTTCGGCGCGGCGACCACCACCCTGTCCCGCCTCTATCGACGTGTATGTCAACTGGTGACCTTCAAAGGGCACCGTGGCAGAGCGATGGAGTTCGAGACCGACGAATTCGTAGGAGACGCTCACGACATCATCGTCGGTTTCCTCCGACTGCTGCTCAAGTCGATGCTGAGAGGCGGAGTCGGTGCTTTCTGTCGTGGCGGCGGTGAGTGGGCTTGGGGACGGGGGCGAGGATGAAGCCGTAGTAAGGGAGGATGAAGGATCTGTGTTGAGTAGTCGTCGAGGGAGCGGGAATCGTTGGCGCGGTGGCATCTCTAATTTGCCTTTCTCGAGATCGAGACGCGCGGACTTGAGGAAGTCGGCGAGAGGTTGCCACGCAGCCAGGGTCTCGCGGTCGGCTGCTAGGAGCGTTTCGTATTGTGTTTGCGTGAAACGGACGTCGACGAGCGAAGCCGGCAGCATCACGTCGGTATGGTGAGTGCGTTTGACGGCTCGTAAGCTCTCAATCCCCAGGATCTCGCGGTCGGACGCTGCGAGCCGAAGCTCGAGAATCGGAGCCGGAAGTGCGTCTCCGGCATGTTTGGAGGGTTTCCTCAGTGTCTTCTTTTTCCCCTTCTGTGGCTCCGATGAGTCTTGCTTCGAGGTTGGGTTTGTGCTTGGAGATGGCCAGAAGCGGAGGACTATTGTGGATTTCGTAGTAACTAGAGGACTACTGGCTGGATCGTTCGATTCGAATTTTATGAGATGGAGGGGATGCGGTGTCGAGGGGGAGAAGACATGTCTTTCGGTGCTGGTCAGAAGATCGGAGAGGAGCGGCGTCGAGTTCGAGGGCTGGTATGAATGCAGTATGTGACCGAAGTGGGCGGTTGTCGAAGTTTGACCGACATTTGACCACTTAACGGGGTGGAAGGGAAACTCGGTGGGTCGAAAGAACTCGAAGTCGTTATTGAGCTTCTCTGGTCTTGCCGAAGGCTCAAACGGTAGTTCGAATTTCTTGATTGGCAATACTGCGTCTACCACACTCTTCTCTGGTGTCACTGGATACACATAACGTGCCCATTGCGCCATTCTATCTTTCCACCCAAGTTTATCTTTACTTGTGACATCCACGATTAGTCGACCTGGATATGCTTGCGATGGCATGGGGGAAACCAGAGAAGAGGTAGCTTGTTGTAATCCTGAAGCAGTAAGGAGAAGACGGAAGACGATATGAGCCAAATCTTCAAGAACCGAGAAACCACGAGCGGCCCGCGACTTAATTTCAATCCAATCCACATGTAGCTTCCCCTAGAACAGTCAGTTCAGTTAATAGCGGTTAGGGCGCACAGACTATGACTGACCCTGTTTGAATTGTGGCTTTTCCTAACATAGGTATTCGTGATGAGACCAACTTGCTCTAGGACGGCAGGGTCCGGGACTTTGGAGCCGATGAGTAGAACGGGGAACGTCTTCGTTGTAACTTGTTTCAGTCTCTCATCGAGCAATTCGACGAGCGAGGCAGCTTTTAGCCTTGTAGTAACGAGTCGGAGTGCTTGCTGGTCACCAAAAGCCTCGATCCTTTCGCCGGGCTCAAGGTAGACGTCGCCTAAATTCTTCATGAAACGTTGTGTGCCACCTGTGAACGGAGTTCTCGTGTTAATATGCTTCTGTATATGGCTGATATTAAAACTTAGTAAGTAGACCGAGACTCACGCATCAGGAGAACGAATTCGTGGTCGCGGAGCTTGATCCAGGTCTCGCCTAGCTGAGTCTCTTGCTCGGCGATTGACAACCCCCAACACTCGCGCATCAAGCGGGTAGCCAGTCTCTCCTTAGGGGTACCAGTATCCGATAGATAACCCTGAAGTTTGAGGTCTGCTCCTTCGGCGGCGTCGGGCTGCGAGTGTAACGATACCCAGGGCCGCATCTCTAGGACCCAAGGAAGTTCAGGTTGGGATGCGTCCGACTTATGCCTTTCTAGGTAATCCTGGAGCTGGGTGCTTAGAAAGCCTTTGGCCAACAGATTCCGGAGCTTGCTAAAGTCTTTTTCCGAGAGCACCCTGTCGGCTTGGGGCTGCAGATCTTGGATGTTAGATCGGACCTCATCTAGGGTTGGAAGCGCCTGCTGCCTGTCGAGCAGAGCTTCGATGCTGCCATCGAGATTGCTGGGGGTTTCGTCCATCAGTGGTATTCCCCTTCGCGTTATCTTGCCGCCGTCTCTCATGACAATGGCGTGAGCAGGCTTGCCTAGCATGTTCAAGCCCAACATCGGCGCTGTTTCTTCGAGGATCCTATCGCGAGACACATATCGTTTGGGGAGATTGATTCGCCTTTCACTCCGTGAAAGGCGCCTCGACTTGAATTCTCGGTACTGACTAGTATCACGACGACGATCCAGACCACCGTCCCGACCGCCATCCTCACCGTCGCCATCGACTCTATCACCAGCGCGATTGGTAGCAGTAGCAGCATCGTTCGATACGTAGCGGACGGGCGCCAGCTGGCGCAGGAGCCTTATTTGGCATCGAAAACACACGGCGCCAACAGAGGCGCCTCTTGCGATCATGAGAGTAATTGTAATATGAGTTGAACATAGGTTTCATCCTATGGTCGACGAAATGTACAATTAGTCTAGATAAGTTTTTACTACTTTTTCTTGTAGGATACGATAAATTGGGCTTAGCGTAATTGCCGCCTTTTGTCCGCCACTATTGTGGGGTGCTACTAAGAGCATTTACTACCAGGTATGTACCTATGTACCTCTATGTAGTACTACTTACATACTTACCTAATGTACATAGGTAGGCATAGATAAATTTATGTAGTCAAAGAAGGCCTTAGGTACTTGAAGGGTTGGAAATGAGCTTTAGTATTTTCTTCCTACCTACCTACTAGGTAGGAACGGATTGCGACCTTTTCAAATTCATATCGCCACCCAGACCCCTTCTTACTGTGTGAATAGGCATCAATCGAGCCAACTATTGTCGTTGACGCAAATCCATTGCGCATCAACTTATCGAGCAGCGGACAGGTCAACGTCTATGGTTTTGGACTATACTCGTGGTGATATTGATCGTGGCCTCCTCTATTACCCTCTTAGGCAATAGCAATTATGCATTCCAACCATCCGAGTCTCAGGAATACTTCAATGATATACTCTCCTGTCAACTATCCAGATGTGACCGAGGCACCGCCTAGCCTAGCCTGAATCAAACTTGTGGTTTGTAGAACAGTGCCGTTACTAAAACATACGTAGTCCGGCTTCCTACCAAGTTCCTCATTTTATTCTATTTGTTGCTACAATTTTGAAAGCTAAACAACACTACCCAGGAAGGTAGTAGCATTACATATTAAGACTTATAAGAATTACACAAACCACTTCCTAGGAGGTTGTTAAAAATATTAGACCATTTTATGACTGAGTAGTTGGTGTCCGTTTATTATAATAAATTAGAAACAACATGAAATACAAGCTTAAAGGAACGGTTCTCGTAGTACTATGTGTACTTAAGTAGCCATAATCATATTTACCAAACCTTTCTATCAATTCAAAATAATCCAAATAAAATTACATGCTGCTCCTAGGCGCCAATAAAAACCCTGGCCTTTTTAATACTATATCTATGCCACATATGAACCACTAACATCTTAGTCGCCCCTTCTCTTATTTATCATCTAAGGTCTTACCCTTAATTTTTCGTTAAATTTGTGTGTAAGTCATGGAGGCCATTACCTCTATAGAACTGTTTAGAATTTCTCGGCAGCTATATCTCTCCAGGCTAACCGAAGGAATATCCTAAGCCTGGTTCTACCAGGGGCATAACTGACTTCATCTTTTTTTAAGTTGTCAGTCGAATGCTTTGGAGCTACGCAACCTTATAGCTAAATGAAATGCCTCACTGCTTACTAGACAGACTTACCAAATCACCTATCAGCTAGACGACCACCTAGATACATTACTTGTTCGGCTAATCGTTGATATATTGTTGATTGAATCTATCCACTTTTGGGCACCCGTCACCGCCGAAATACCGGCTCCGGTCCCCGGATAGCCTATTCACAACTCCGCGCTCGGCAAACCGAGACGCGGACAGATTATCTTACTTCTAGAATCTGATAGTCTATTCCGCGTTACTATTTTCGTCGCTGGAGCCAAGACATACTGTTACGTAACTTCGTTTATGGTCCCTAAGTCATAATGACATAGCCGCGGCGATGCTAGTAATGACCTTGGAGGTATGTATGTATATAATCCCAAGATACGGCAAGGAGGAACAGGTATAACTGATAGATATCTCGACATCTCAACACTTTAACTTCCTGTCTATGAACCAGTTCATCCACCACCAAAGCTTTCTGTGACAACTATATTCAAGATGGCAGCCAAAGATCCCAAGTATGATCGAAGGTGTGTAAAACAAGCTTCTTTAAGACCTTGACAATCACCTTCACTGTGAAAGTTCCATAGATAGTCTCATACCAAAAGCACAACAATTGACCGACCTTTGTAGTCGTCCCCTCCCATCTCTCGAGGTCGTCTTCTAGAACAAGCTAGGGAATGTCCCCGGGAAGAGTATCATTGGCATGGTGGTGACGGTCCCGCCTAACGCCTCGACGCCCCCTCACCGCCACGGCGGGACCTCCGTGACAGCATACGTCCTCGAAGGCACGCTCCCGAACAAGATGAACGACGAGCCGACGCAAGTGTTCTCAGCCGGGGGCACGTGGTACGAGGCCCCCGGGTGCCATCACAAGATCAGCGACAATCGCAGCAAGACGGAGCAGGCGAAGCTATTGGCTACTTTCATCGTCGATACGCAGGTGCTTGAGGAGCAGGGGATGAGCGCGTTGCTGCAGGTCGATGAGGAGTATAAGGATGTTAAACCTGGTGGGTGATGGAATTACTCGTTTATACAAGTTGATATGATGAATGAGGTAGACGACCCCGATTTTACTGTAGGAGCCTAGATTACTGCTGTTGCATGGGTCTTCAAAGTCACTGATAGATTTTGAAGGGTTCTCTAATATCGATATTATTACCACAATATCCAAGTTATGTATTGATTCTTGAGGTTGTATGTACTCGTAACTTCCAAGGTCTCTAATGCAGACCACTTATGTAGTACATATCACAGATATTGGACCCTGCTCAGGCGACTAAAAGCGGCCTGGTCCTTTTTCTTATTATCTTATCTTGCCTTATCTTATCTGACAAAGTTAAGCTATATTGGGTTAGAGGTTTCCGACGCGGTGCAACCACTCACCAGAGACGCGGTAATTGACTTTGCGATGGGTAGGTAATTGATAACCTGCCGTATGTATCCCACCTTCACATGTTGTAGGTATACGCAAAAGTTGACCCCCGACACGCCTAATAATTAAGCATATTACGTTGGGAAAACCCCTAGCTCTATATACATTTCCTGCAGCAGATTTCCTTGCCATCCAATCCAGCACTCGCCCACATACCATCATCGTCATGGCTCCTCATAGGAGAAGGCGGACCGGCCATAACGAAGAGGAAGATGACAATCCCCGCCATCGGCGCCAACAAAGACGGGCCCCGGAATCCGACGACGGCTCAGATGACTCTGGCAATGACGATGAACAAGAAGATATCGATATGGACAGACCAGCTGGTGCCGACAGCACGTCTGACGACCAGCTTGTTAAGAAGCTTGTCCGTTATGCCTTAGCCTGCGAATATGCTAGGATACCCATTAGACGTGATGGCATACGAGATAAAGGTAGCTAACCTTTGTGTCATGTCACGCAATCACGTACTAACCAGCCGCTATGATAGTTCTTGGTACTCAGGCAAGATCCTTCAGACGAGTGTTCGATGCCGCACAAGAACAGCTACAGATGGTCTTTGGTATGGAGATGGTTGAGTTGCCGGTAAGAGAGAAGCGCACTTTAAAAGACAAGCAAAGTAAGTAGGAATCCGTCCAACTGTGGCCACGAATTCTCGGTACGAGCATTGCCAATATAATTTGAGTGCATCTGCTAATGATTGCATTGCACTAAACTCAGAGGCTGTTAAGAGAGGTACTTCGCAAGCGTCCGCATCCTCCCGTCAATACATCCTTATCTCCTGCCTACCTAAAGAATACCGGACGCACCCTATCATCGGCCCCTCACGTATGCCTAGCGCTGCCGAAGAAGCTGCCTATGTTGCCTTCTACACTATCGTGATCTCACTCATCACACTCTCTAGCGGCGAACTGAGTGATATGAAGCTAAGGCGCTACTTGACGCGACTCAACGCAAGCCAGAACCTCACCATGGACAAGACCGATAACGTATTGCAGAAGCTCATTCGACAGGGCTATCTCGACAAGATCGTCGAGAGGGTTGAAGGAGATGAAGACGCAGTTACATGGTGTGTTGGTCCGCGAGGTAAAGTCGAGGTATCGCCTCATAGTATCGCCCAAGTCGTAAGTGAGGTCTGGGGGGATCCGCCGGATGACTTCGATAAAAAATTGGAAAAGAGTCTAGGCATACGGAGAACCGCGCAGACTCAGAGTCAGGCTGCGAACAGGGACATGGGGGAACAAGAGGACGAGTAGATGTTGAATATCGTAGGAATAGCTTGATGCGGTGTCTACTATGGACAGAAACAATGCCATCCTGAATGCTCTGCTGCATGCTATACCGAAAAGCAGCGCAAATGGGTACACTGCTGGTATAAGTAAAAATACTTCGTGGTCGAACGATTCGTGTGAATTTCGTTCGTTACGGTGTCCTGTCATCTGAAATTGTAATCTCTGTGCCCTATTGAATCACCACATATGGTGAACGAAGTGTACGAGATCATGAAGTCCCGTTTCGTCCCGTCTGCATAATGTGCTCCTCCCCTTCCCGCGGTGGTGGCGGACCACACGGTTGAATCATCTTTCGGATGAGCTGGGCTCGTACTTTGGCGGCGGGCTCGTTCTGCGCAAGGGATATGTAGGCTAACTGCGGTGGGTGGCCCACGATACTCGAGTACGTATCGCGCGATATGTTCGTCCGCCATTCCCACGACGTCGTGTCGGGGTGTCCCGTTCCAATGTACTTGGCCTGTAGGCGCTCGAGCTCTTGTTGTGTGCGTAGTTTGTCGGCCTGGGTTCGTCAGTAAATAAGACTCGAGCAATGAAACGGAGCATTCGCATATTCGACTTACCATGATTTACCTTTGTATCTGCAAGGGTATAATATATTAGGGTATGCAACACAGCTTGAGGTTCGAATAATGTAGAAGTTGAAGAGTGGAATTGGAAATCATGTAAGAGGTTGGGTATCCTTCTTTAGTGCAATTTGCTGTTGTTAGCGCAATTCCCGTTCCCAAGGTCCTGGTAGTTACATAACTAATACTCGCATATGTATATAATAGAACCCTGAACCTAGACATCAACTTCCAGCCCTTGCAAATTGTACATGTCAAATAGCGATGGTTGCGATTTCAGTTTAAATCATCGAGACTATCATTACGGTACTGAATTTATAACTGTTTCATTTTAGCGACTATAACTGCTCATTTTCGGCGTCTCTCTTCCCAACCCTACTCAGATAACTGAGAACTTATCCCGTTCGCGGCGATATTTTCCCCGAAAACAACTATTGAAGGCCGCGATTCAGACTTTTCACCCAAGGCCCTAGCGAAAATAAAACAAATAGAAGGACCAGTGAAATCTCCGAAGAAAGAGCCGAGGGTCATGCCCTGAGGCGAGCTTATACCTCGATTCTATTTTCCGTTCAACTGTGTGGACCTATCTGCCAAAGATGTTGGACCCATGGGACGAACTTGAGACTCTCCAAAAAGGGCGCCGAGATTCGCTCACATGTGCTCGTGATCTAGAAAGCATTAGGGATTCGTGCGTTCGGGAACATGGAAAGAGTCATGTAGTTGAGTGTCTCGAATGCTGGACGCGTCTCATCAACCGCCTGAGGGACCGCTATTTGAACTCTGCCATCAAAGAATGGTTCTCAGGGCGGAGGGCTTTTCTTCAGGAGTTGGACGACCTATTCGCTAAGGCTAGAGACCGCGAAGTTGACTTTAAGACTATCGAGGGACGGATAGCCGATGAGAAAAAGGAATGGTTACGAGATAGGATCTGCAATCTCGGCCTACATTCAGCCACCAAGTCATCAACAGAAGCACGAGCACTGCAGCAGAAAGTAAATGACCGAGATATCCCTACGGATGAACTTGTATCAGAGCTGAGGGAAATTCTGGGCGTGGATGCTGAGGGGATGCCCACTACATTTATCAACAGTGTAAAACCAGCGCAATCTCCTTCGGTACGGGCCCATGCATACATTGACGCCCTTTTCCAGCCTGAGCGGGACCCCTCTTGTGCCGCCAAATCACGGAAGTATATCGACATGATATTAGAGGGAAAGCCGGTTTCAGAGGTGGTCAGTGTTATGGGTCGTGATCGCCAATCAGTCAAGGGCGACTTGGACCAGAAGCAAAGGTTACAGAAGAAGTTGGAGGAACTTCGACGAGCCAAGGCAGCTCACGAGCTCGACAAGAACAAAAGGGACCAGATACGACAGGCAAAAGCCCGGGCGGCCATGAGCAGTGCCGCCGATGCTTTACCTCCGTGTTCTGTCTGTGACAAGACCGTCAACGCGGAGAAGTTCCTAGCCTGCCCACTATGCCAACTACTTAGTGATTATTATAAAGTGTTGGATAGGCCTACGCTATTCTGCTCGGAAACATGTCACGAAAAAGATTACGTATGTTTTCCCGCGTAGAGCATTTAACTCAACTCTATCTAACGATACGTCATATAGGAATCACACGTCAATGCGTCACATGAGTGTTCCTCGGGCTCGGACTGCTTGAGTCTAACTGACTCGGACTCGGGGATGGAAGTTGACGAGCCCTTGGTAGTGTTCTGTCAGGAATGTATAGAGGATATAGGACAAGGATCTGTCTTCTGTTCCTCGCGTTGTCTTGATGCGAACTTTGAGCGGCATCGGGATAGAGTGCATATCCCCGAGCGAGAAAGAAGACGGGAGGATACGTACGAAGAAGGCCAGATCGAGTTTGAGGCAGAAGACGAGGCCATGTATTCGGCCGGAGACATCAAGCCGCATCCCATTAGTCTGCGCGACGCTTTATCCGACTGGCAGCAGAAGACGGAAGCAAATGCATCTCAAATGAGTTAATGTTGTTTGGGTCCTGTCGACCAGTTTGAAATTACTCGATATTGTTGACAAGATAAGCATCACTTCAAGGCTATTTTCCGCATAGCATATGGGCTAAATGTGATTTAGAAGGTAGCAGACGTTGCTTACTTCCCAAGTTGGAGATAGGTAGTGGTACAGGTATTCAACGCCACAGTTAGATGAGGAATCGCCAATAAGACATGCACAACTATTACATATGTTGAATAACCCCACGAAACCCGTTATGGGAAAATGTAGGTCGCACCTAACCTACTAGCAGTAGTTTTTTTTTTTTTTTTTATCAATCGTGAATGGCTGCTCCGAGACGGCCGATCGAATGCCCGCTCGGCGCCGGTGACTCGTTAGGACCGAGCTCCTAGTCTAGTGGCAGCTCCAGAAAAAGAGAAGAGAGCTGGGGGACTTTGCATCACCAGCGCCAATCCACTGCACCTACTAAATATCGAATATATCTATTGCGATAAATTCCATGCTCACCACTCACTGCCAGCAAACGCTCTCTACTTTTCCACTCCCATTTTACGCCTCCAGCTCCGAAAGCGAATAGATATACACATTGCGAAATACCGGCATGTCCATCGTTCCCACCCTCAAGGGTGACCTGCCACAGCAGGCCCGATCGCTGGTAAGCTGCTCACAGATGCTCTCTCTTTCTTCGCCCATGCGATGCGCAACACGCACCCTCCCCTTCCTCACAATCTGCGCAGTATATCCCCGCACAGCGCCGGACGAACTTGAGGCTAATCGGATCTGCACGCTTGCGCAAATATAGTACCGACAGCTGCTCCGCACGGGCGGCGACTTCCAAGCCTACAACTTCCGCGAGTATGCGAAACGCCGGACGAGGGATGCATTTCGGGAAAGCAAGGATGTGGAGGACCCGAGGCAAATACAAGATCTAATCCAGAAGGGATTGAAGGAATTACAGACCATGAAGGTGCGACTGCTTTCCCCGAGGAAGATATGACCCTATGGTTGGGATTGATTATGTTTTCTAAGGGTATGGAGCGAGGGAGAAAGGGATGATGTTGCTGACGGATACTTTTTTTGCAGCGGCAAACTATAGTCAGCAAATTCTATCAGATCGATCGGCTTGTGGTTGAGGGAGGCATGTCGGTACGTTTCGAATATACATTCGCCTACACCTCATGGAGCTAGGGCTAACGGGTGGCGTATAGGGCAAGCAGAAGGGCAAGTCTGGAGAACGTTCACGGCAAAAGGATACAGGGTAAAGACATGGCCTCTATTATTTCAAAGCATATGGTGCACTTGCTAACTCGAAGATCAGATGGGACTGAGAGAGATTCTTTCGCCCTGCTTTTCCCTAACGAAGGGTAGTGGCCCGGCCATTCATCCAATACAGCAAGCGTTGTAGATATTATCTGGGCACACTCCTTGTACTACTACTACCAGCATGTTCATAACTGTACACCAGGCAAATCATCGGATGCGCTTGCTTTTGACTCCGGCAAGCGCGAGGAAAGTTAGAGTCGGGACAGGCTGCGGGGGTCTTGGACAATGGTGCCTTTGTGGATGCGTGCAAAGGGGGCTAACCTGGCATTGACCACAAGCCCGGCTTTTTAGCGAAATGTACAGTAACATTGAGAGAAACTATGATGATCAAATCAGCTCCGTTCTGAGTACACATCTTTATCCTCGGTTTGCGTGGTTATAGTTGAAGTAATTGAAGTATCTCTAGTGCATGGTGGATAGGAGGTGAACTGCCGACAGACCGAGTCCAGAGATGACTTGCAAACAGTTCTACATTTTGCTAGCTACTGTACAAACAAACCGGACTTAATGTTTGTTTGGTTCCGAAGTTATACAATAGAAAATAGCTCTCTGAATGGGCCATGAAACATCTGTCACTTGGAATGATGCTAGCATGCTCGTAAACCATTCATTCGGTTCTCCCTAAGAAAGCCAGCAATTCGCCAACAAGCGCAAACCCTGGTACTTGAAGCAGTGTTCGATGAACACACCAATTTTTTCGTCCTATAGCACTCAGCGAAGTGACGTTCATATCCATGCCCATTAACTTGCAATCATGAGAATCCCACGCCTTTCCCTCGCATGTACAAGATGGCGAGCTCCTTCGACGAATATCTCGTTCATTTCACGAAGCATCAACACGCCTGCTACTCCCACGACACGTCGTGGGGAGGGTGGCACAGTCTATTCATTCGTTCGACCATTAGGCAGACGTAGGGATTCCCGAGCAAACGTATGGCTAGTCAAAAAGGACGGCAAGAAAGAATTTGTAGCCAAAGGGCCATCCCCAGAGGACGACAAGCTATCAGGCTGGCCGGCTTTTCATCATGAGCTGATATCAACAGATCCTCGTTAAACAAGCGTTACATCTTCATGTTCTGTACCACATTTTGCACCACGGGACCCTACGTTAGACCCTACACTACAGTGACCGCCCGGCAACGTTGATTTCATTGGGGCAAGCAGATTAACCTGTGACTGCTAACTACCCTACCCACAGCCTGTGACTTCCCAATCCTCTAACCCCACCACAGCTAGGCCTGCCATTTTCGGCAGGCTAAACCCCGACACAGGAATAAAGTCTACTAGGTATCGGTCTTATCCAACCCTCCATTTCTGCATTCCTCAACATCTACACTCTATTAATGATCTATTAAAATCCCGGAACAAAAACAAGAGCGAAGACATATATCTTTCCCTCTCCCCATCCGCCTTACTATGGAGCAGAATAATCTACTACCAGATTTCGATAGAATTGGTGCCGCATTCGAAACCCTTAGCACTGAAACTCTGCGAATCAGAAACATTGAACCAGTTCAACAATATATAGAAGTTATCCGCCGTTTAGAACAAGTCCAGGAATCTTTTAAAACTATGCAGCGGTTTTTTAACCGCCGCTTAATTGCTATAAAAAATACTACGATTTAGTTTAAAAACAAACAAAACAATTAATCTAATCCTAACAGTGTTTTTTTTCTACTCCGAGATCTTGCTACCGGAGATATTATACCAAATTGTCCTGCTATATCTGCCGATATATATAGATTCAATGCGGCTGAAGCAACTTGTATTTTTAACGCTCTCTAGGTACTTATGCCTGATGGCAGGATAAGAGCTAAAAGGATGGCGGTTCTACAGACGTTCCTCTGAGATCGGCATACTCGACATCGACACGGGAATTTCATCTTCAACTTCGGATGATCCGATGATGGTTCTGGCAGTCTTTGAACAGACATTATGGGAAGCTCGGAATACTCGCCCTATGACCACTTCAGAAATCAAATGGATCATGGAAGTCATCCTACGTGAGTAATATTCTTAGTTACTTTTCGCATCTTTTCGAAGACCTGCCTTGGAGACATACTTCCAACTTCTTACCGGTGATTACTAACCAGATGTTGCAGTTGGTATCGAGCCAATACATCGGAGAGGCTTAGTTTATACGGATATGTCTATTATACCATGCCTAGGAGTGCATATCCTTTCTTCCGATATGCGCCTCCCTTCTCTGGGTCGTTGCCTCTTTCAATCGACATAGCGCAACAATTGACATAAAGTGCCTTTATGAATGACTGGGTGGGTAAGGACTATAGATCACCACACAAGTCAGCCTGTTTAAAGAGCAAAAGGAAGGCAGCAAGTATATTAAAAATCATCATATTCTTAGCCTGTTCTTTAGCTCGCGTCTCTATTTCTCTCATAACAATTTTGATCACGGGATTTCACTCGCAGGGAATCTAAACTGTACCTCATGCCTTCTTTGAATTGTGACTTAGTAGTAGTAATTATGTATCAACGCATCGACTTCCTAGGCAGTCGGCAACAGATACCTATTACTACGCATAGAACATGATGCAAAAGAGGCGCTAGCCCAGCTCAGGTTAGGCTAAGTGCAGAAAGGCAAAAGGCACAGTGTCTTTTCTGAGCTATTAAGACTACATTAAGTGTACTTTTCATGCTGTCCTTACCGTATTAATCTGTAATTAGCACGGTGCTGCTTCTACCTACTTGGTATTTACTTTTAGTAGAGAGAGTGGGCGGACAACAGCGCGCTTCCCAATGCTCTCAAGAATATCATCTGATTTGCGACAAGAAGACCAACGTCATCATCACCATATTTAGCTCGGTTCCTATTACTGCAGATAACGCTATTGCGAGAAAATTACACACCGCGCTTTTATGCTTTTTCGTATCGATTGCGTCGCTCGCCACTAGGTTATGATGGTTGCTAGCTACGTCGGTAGAGCTTCGTATATCTAGTCGCATCGCGTATAACATTCCTATCGGGCCGCCCTGTTTCGGCATAATGGCTCCTAATGTGAGTAATCTATAAGGTTTCTCTTCTTGCGACCTTAATTCTGACAATGGCCTTCGACACAGTTCCGCCAGAACACCCAAACGCGCCGTGGAAATCGTAGCGGATATGTTGAGCATGACGACTTTGAGGGTATGTCCATTCAACAACTAAACACCACAATCATCTACTTAAAATAGCCGATAATAACAATAAGACTGCCACTGACTTGTGCTCATTAGGGTTGCCTGTTCGCCAATGGCGTCAGGAATGGGTAAACATCACGCCACCACCGCCACCGGACCTCACCCGCAAGAACGACATCTGGGCAATCGAGCTACCCCATGGCATGCCTAAGGACTCGCATTTGCTTCCAAACCATACTCAGGAGCTTCTTAGAGCTGCTCGCTCGGGACGACTCTACAAGCGACCTGCTCCCGCAGAGGAAGAAGAAGTGGAAGCCGACCCCGCCGTAACTGAAAAGACCGAGAAGAAAGAAGAAGATCCAAGCACCAAGGGCTTTCAAATTAAGATCTGGAAACAGGTTCCCCGTAACGCGGAAGGGCCTACCATTTCTCATCTAGCTAAAAAGAGAAAGGGTACTGTCACCCTATCTTCAGATCTCCCCGCCGGTGCTGCTCCTGGTCCGACTATAACTAAGGCTACCGTCCGTCGCATCGATGCCGCCGGGAACCCATACACACAAGAAGTCACTCTTAATGAGGGACAGCCGGTCGATGGAGAGATTATATCTACTACTGTCGTGGCGGCACCGACTCCGAGCGTGAGCGTGGAGGCGGCTGTAACACCTGTAAGAAGGCGCCCGCCGCCTCCTAAGAGGAAGCCAAAGGGACCTGGCAGAGGTCGAAAGAAGAAGTTGCCTCTGCCAGCTACTTCGCACCCTACTACGACCAAGGCTGTTGCTCCAGGACTCGTGTCGGGTGTGCAAACTGACGGTACTCAGGTGAGTTTATTGTTGTAACTGACAATCCGAAATCTCTTTACTTATTTTGAATCCAATCCAGACCTTGAAAACAAGCGATGACGCATCGAAACATAATGATATCGAGATGGCCGACGACGACGACGGCGACGATGGTGATGATGGCGAGGATGATGGCGAAGAAGGAGACGAGGATGACGAGGATGGCGACGGTGCTGAGGGAGACACCGGTTTTGTCTCGCGAGCCGATAGTGAAACCAAGTCTGACCAAATGGAGATTACACCCTCCCAAAATCAGGCCGAGAACACGCCTGAAGCCACGCATCCGCCACCTAATCAGGAAGTGTATTTGGCAAACACCAATCTCCCCCCTCCGCTGTTGCACCCGTCACATATTGAAGGAAGCCCTCTTAAGCAAGTTGTCTCCGCCCAATCCCCTGGAAGTCTTCATCCCGATCCACCATCCCAAGATGGTACGCCACAGCCTGCAACGGCTTTGGATAGTGCTGAGCAAACACCCCATCAAGAAGACCTAGAACCTAGCCTTCCTCCAGCCACGGAGATGAGCACTGCTGATGAATCATCGTGGACCAATACTGTGCCGGCGACCGACGGAGATTTTAAGCCGGAACTCGACGTAGATATGCAAGATGCGCCTCTGGCTACGCATGTACCTGCCGATGTTGCGCCTCCGGCCGCGGATAGCCCAGCAGCTCTACTGGATACGCCAAACCCGTCATCGATTCAACCAACCGATTCCGGTAATTTGGCCTCTCTCGAATTGCCCGTAGATGATGCCCGGAACGAATCGACCAGTGTAGAGCCATCCATGGAAACCACGGAAGCAGGAGTTACTTCATCCGGCGATGCGTGGATATCTAATAGCCCTAAAGGGGAAGATTCCACAGCCAATTCTAAGGGTCAAAATGTTATGGAAGCTCCTGTGGAACCTCCCATAGTTGAAGCTACGGATAACCCTTCCATGGATGAACAATTCATATCTGCCCCTGATTCCATAGAGCCGCAGGATGAGCAGCCCACGCAAGAGGACAATGCAGCAAACAGCCCCGACTTGTTTAGTGGTCTTGAGGCGGCCTTAAATCAGCATGGCCACAGCAGCAGTGAGCCAATCCCAGAAAGCTCTGAGATAAATGTACCGGTCGACTTACCAGTCGATGTACCGGCTGATGTACTGGTTAATGCACCGCCGGTCACTATGCCGCCGACGGAAGCTTCAAGTCGATCTGAGTGAAGGAGAACTCGGACTGTATACTCATTGAAGGAGCTACAGGTTCTTTTTGTATCTTAGGCTACATTTACTTGTGACTTTAGATGGCAGGCGTTGTTGGGGAAATATGTACTAGTCATGGGCGGTGTATATTGGGTGTATGAGGCGCAAGGGGAGGACATGCTCTATCGTTAGATATCCGTAGTTGACACACTATTTCTTTTTCATGGAGGTTCACGAGGACTGGTAAGAAAAAGAAATAAACCCAGACCACGTGTCTTGAGAATTTACTATCATCGCCTCATGTTGTAGTAGCTCGGATGTGGATGCGATGCGCCGAGAAATGGTACTTGAGTATTGGCCAGTAAGTGTTGAGTGGGTGACAGGCGGCAAAGCCCCGCCAACGGCCCGCTTCTTCTGCGAATGTTGCTCTTAGTCAGATCGCCTGTGTACTTTGAAGACGACACCACTCTGGTGATTGATAGAAGCAAATACCACCTCACTCAACGTCGGCTACTTCGCATTTTGGAAACTTACTTTTCAGTTCTGGAAGATGCCAGGGACATATTTCCTAGTCGCTACGAGAACGTCCCTCAGTGGATGTTGTTCAAATGAGCGAGCATCAATGGCCTGGAGTCACATCACGATAAAGAAAGATGTCACCGCCCGGATACGTGTCGACGTTTGTTAAATCATTGTGGAATTAACAAAGTGACTAACTAGTCTGTCTATCTACGGCCTGGCCCGCCATTCCGGCATAAAGAAGCTGGCCATGAGCGCGGAGGATGCTACCTATCCATTCAACGCTTTGAAACTCCAGAAACGCCTCGCCTTGACACGCTCTTCACCAGGCAGGGAGGATATACCGCCCCTATTGCCTTTTTGTGCGGTCTATTATTGAAAATGCTAACAAGATACCACCCGAAATGCAGTCGTGTAATCATGAATGAAACGCCCCGGTTTGACAAGACGGGACGCAGAGGGGGAGACAGAGATGACGCCATGGAGGAAAGAGGAATGGTATATCACCTATGCTAGGACGGGTATCCAATGGCCGGTAGCAAAATCTTGTCTCAACTCCCGCTGCTGCTGCTGCTGCTGCTGCTGCTCTTCGCGTTCTTTCTCTTCGGCTTCTCGCTGCTCCCTCTCGACTTTCTCGAGGGCAGAAGCAAGCTTCTGCTGCTGCTCAGCCTCCTCACTAACGGCCGGGGCAGCGCCGCCGTTCTTCAACTGCTGCGCGAGTAAAAACTGTGCGTAGCGGGACTTCTTATTGTGGATACCGCACTCGGTCTTCTGCTGCCCCTTCCACCGGCCCGCGCGCTCGTCCTCGCCCGCCGCCACGGGCGACGTGGAGTGCCAGTCCCCGACGGACTTGTACCCCCGATCTAGCAGGATGTTGTACGGGACGTCGTGCTCGGCGATGTAGGCCTTGACCTGCGCGAAGGACCAGTCGAGCAGTGGGTTGATCTTGATGATGCCGCGCTCCTCGTCGACTTCCAGGATGGGGATCTTGTCGCGCTCGCCGCCCTGGCTGCGGCGGCGGCCCGTGAATACCGCCGCCACGTTGAGCTCGGCGTAGGCGCGCTGCTGGGGTTCTACCTTGGCGATCCAGTCGTACAGCTCCGAGGCCGTGTCGTAGATGCCGGCGCCGTAGCGCTCTTCGAACGCCGCCACCGTCTCCGCGCCGTCGGGCTTGTACACGTGCAGCTTGACGGCCGGGTAGCGCTCCTGGACGCGCGAGACGAGGGAATAGGTCTCCGGGAAGTGGTACAGCGTGTCGAGGAAGATGGCGTCGACACGGGGCAGCGTGGGGTCCGATGCTGTGAGCTTCGAGAGCATGTCGATTGTCACGAGACCTGTGAGCCCGAAGGCCGTGGTCTGGAACAGGTTGGGGAATAAATGCATGGAGAACCGCAGACGCTCTATGGGCGTCATCTTCTCCATCTGTTGGTTCAGGTACCGCAGGTGCGGCTTTGTGAGGGTGATTTGGGGGAGACTGGATGTGGAGCTTGCTGCTGAGAAGGACGAGGTCGCTGAGGCGTAGCCTGATTCCAGCTCCTCGTTTTCTAGGGGCTTCATTGTCTCTTGAGTTTGTAGGTGAGGTAGGGAGGATTTGGTGTGGGATGATACTGAAGCCATTGTGTGGGGAAGAGGAAGAGGAAGAGGGTGAGGATATAAATATGAAGATGTGTCGTTGTCCCTGAACTGACTCTCTGAGACGAGGATGAGGGGTATGGCGCCCGATATGTTGGGCGATGTGATAACGAGCTGAAGACCGGGCAGAGTATATTGTTTTCTTTGTAGTATGTGTGTCTAGGTATGTAGGGGGGTGTAGAAGTGTCTAGAGTTTGTATGATGTGTGTAGTACAGAATGAATTGTCATTAGGAGTGTGAGAGCACAAAGGCAAGAGCAGTATGGACTATATTAAACCTTTGTTTCCTCCCAGACGGAGATGCTTGGTCTCACTCTTGGTTTGTAATAGCAGGGTTACTTCTACGACTGACTAATTAGAATCCGAGCACATCATCAATGCAATCAACACATTTTGTGTGCCTGTCCCCATTCATTCTCCGCGGTTCTCCCTGCGGCGCTGGGCCTGCTAACTCCATCCGTGCCTATTCGTCTCGCCCA
Organism: Xylaria sp. FL1042; assembly: GCA_022495085.1. Classification (NCBI taxonomy): domain Eukaryota; kingdom Fungi; phylum Ascomycota; class Sordariomycetes; order Xylariales; family Xylariaceae; genus Xylaria; species Xylaria sp. FL1042. The sequence goes on along the minus strand of MU380169.1, from coordinate 88,440 downwards.
TATTTAGTCCTCTGATAGGCTCTGCCAGAGCCCAGGGAATCTGCCGGAGCGTACCTGTTTACTGCGCCTTTTGTCAACATCTGGCTCCTTACCTTAGTCTAGGTTCGAGAAATTTTAGAAGACGATCACGACATCTGCGCTAGCCGGCAAGGCCGCGGCGCTGATTGGACGGGGCGCGCCTGAGGTTGGGATCTCGAAAAGCTAGATATCCGTCTACTTGCCCATGGGGCGCCGGCTATGGCATGGCGACATCACCTCAGCCGCATCCCGCTTCCCACCGATACCCTTACTGTTGGGTACGGGGCAGGTTAGGTAATGCGACATGGACATTTCATCATGTCAGGTTTTCTTTCTACGCTATACTAAAGTCCACTTTTTTCTTTTTTTTTCTTCCGCGGACGTCTTCATTTTGCCACTCCCGTAACTCCCAGGCGAGGCCGGTTGACGACTATGAAAGCGAGATCTACTAGCTTTGGTCTCTACCCCTAGATTGCGTGCTCACTAGAAACGTCATATTTGAAGTCATCGAGACACATCTCGTGTCTATCCTTTTATAGACAATCGGTGTTCTTCACTCATCGGTAGAAATCGTGATGACTCACTCACTCGCTTACTTACTGTTGTGTTATCTATGGCTTAATACATCACGGCGATTGCGTGACGTCTCTCTAGCCTCATTGCAAAGCGTTGGCGCCGAAATCTATAAAACAAGACTCCACTTGGCCATTGCACGAAGGAGCCAAGGAAGCCTCACCAAGCACTCGCCATAATCATGTCATCTTGTGTTATGTGTCACGCAATATATATAAAGAGGCGAGTTTGCCGCTCCTGTATTCTTTTTTTAAAGCGCTTGCGTCTCTGAACTCACGGCGCAACTCACCCCGTAGCCCCTTTGATGGAAAGAGTGTGGTACGAGGGTGAGCGTGCTGCATCACTCACGAAAGTGAGAGCGTAACGCTTCCGGTGGTGGTATTGCCAGAGGAGACCAAGGCACCGGTAGCCAGTCTCTTTCTTTCACGATTCATGTACCCTTGAAGGCCCTTCTTTCAGGGTTATGAGGAAGTGAGACGCTTCTGGCGCTCGAAATCTGAACAGGCATGTGGTAGCCAACCGTCCGGTTATCGACATTCAGCTGCTGACCCTCCTCACGATTGGGGGGGGGGGATGAGGCCGACGGGGTCGATGTCGCAATAGTCATGATCGATGGTGCGCCGTAGTTAAGGGGCGGAAAAAATATTTTCGTGCTTCGATTTTTTCCCTCCTTGGCGGTTGTCGGATTGCCAATATGCGCTTACATACATGATGGATGGTTAGGTAGTAGGCAGGATAAGGTATGGCGACGTTGCACGCAATCGCCGGATGTCGGTGCGACGTGGCTAAAGAACAGAGCCGCCCGACTACCGTCTCGTAGGCTACTATTAGAAATCTACTAATGTGGCGTGTATATGCAGACTTGGCAGACTACCCATACGGAGTACAGGGTTTAGAAAGACTGGGCCAGACCAGGCACATACTTGATCCTACTGTAGTCTATTTGTGTTCCAGATCTGACGATCGGTAGCTACCGCCGTGAGGAATTTTTTGACCAATGAAGAGTGAAGGGATGTATTGTTATTGGGACTTATAAATATCACAAGCCAATTCTCACGTATCTTTACCACTAAACCATTGTACCGGTAACGGCAGTTGAGTAGCTTTGAGGAATAGTGTTGGGTGTATACCTAGGTAGTTTCTTTGACACTGACCACTAGTTGATAGGTAGAGTCCTTATGTTAGTGCATCAGGCATCTATCTAATCTGATCTAGGGGCTAGATACTGTACCTGACACGCTCGCGGGGGTTTCTTCTCTCTTCTTTTGATTGTCGGGAAGCTGCACAAGCACTGTCAGGCCGCTATTGCGGCGGTGCTCTTGTAAGAGACAGTCTAAAAACAGTTTATCTACTGTGTTTGTACTATACAGCCCTTCCACCACGAAATGACGACATGTTCCTTGGAATCTTTACCAATTCGAGTTAGGCTTCACGTGGAATGGCTTGGCAACTCGTCAGTCAGCCCACTATTTTTTCCAATTAGGTTAGGTATTCAGATTCTCCGTGTGGTTGAGAAGCCTCAACAGCAACGGCGCCTTCTCGAGTCGCGAACACGCGAAAGTGGAAGTTTGCTAGTGGAATCTTAATTGAACAGTTGTTTATTCTTGACTGCGTGCATCTTCACACATCCTCACTTGTAAGGGGCATCAACCTTGCACAGCCTTGGCCTTCATTCCTTGTTTTTTTCTATTATAGTCTCTGCATCTGGTATAAGCAGTCTTTTTAAGTTGCATCGATATGGATACCCAAGACATCAACAACCCCGCGAAACAGGCCCGTGCTGGCCGGCCTCAGCTGTCGTCGATGCGCAGCGGCTCGTTCCTCAGCGACCACCAGCAGTACCGCGCTCCCTCCACCGTCCAGCCCGAGAGCCACGCCCATTTCAACATAGACACCGTCGTAGAAGACCTGCAGGCTGCCCGCATCTCACCGCCCAAGTCTTTCAGTCCCTTTAATGGCGTGCCTAGCAAAGATGACCCCCCGCGCATCGTCGAGGGTCTGAGCCATGACTTCAGTCACCCCAACTGCGCTCCCCCGAGGGGCACCCCGTCGCAGCGCATCGTTGCGACCTTGATGTACAAGGCCAAGTCTTCCGCTGCCGCTCTACCTCCGCGCAGCAGCTCTTCGTCGACGCCTAATATCCCCGCCAATTATGCTCCGACTACCAACCCAGAAGTGTTCCCTCTCGAACCCCCTCCGGCTGTTGATCCCGAGTCGCTGGATAATATATATGGATCTTATATATCCCCCATGTGCATCACCTCCTTCCTTCATCTCATGTCCTCCTTCCCGCTACCCCAGGGCGTAACTGAAACTACATCCTCTCATCGCTGTCTCGATGACCCTCAACACCCCTTGGTCGTTGAGTTGACTCTTTCTCCGGCCCCGGCCCCCGACTACCTCTCGTTAGCGGATCTACGGAAACACGAATTGATCTACCGTTTTGAGCGGGAGTGGAATGTCGATGTTGTTTTACAAGCCGATACTCTTTGGCGCCGGCATCCGCGCCTCGTGGTCTTTGATATGGACAGCACGTTAATCACACAAGAAGTTATTGATCTCCTCGCTGCTACTGTTACCGATCCTCCCGACCTTGCCGCCAAGGTGGCCGATATCACTCATCGTGCCATGCTGGGCGAGCTAGAATTCGAGGCCGCGTTCCGAGAACGGATGGCACTTCTTAAAGATCTACCTGCCACTATCCTCGACCAACTCAAGCCCACACTTAATGTGACCAAGGGTGTACCACAGCTTATTAGGGCTCTCAAGAAATTGGGCGTCAAGACAGCCGTGCTATCGGGTGGTTTCCTCCCCCTCACAAGTTGGCTTGCTAGAGAGTTAGGCATCGATTACGCCTACGCAAACGTCATTGCCGTTAGCGGCGAAGGGCGATTAACGGGCGAAGTCGTTGGAAGGATTGTTGGAAAAGAGCGCAAACAAGAGCTTCTCTTGGAAATTGCCAAGGAAGAAGGTATATCACTAGAGCAAGTGGTCGCTGTCGGTGATGGTGCAAACGACCTGCTCATGCTGGGCACGGCAGGCCTTGGCGTGGCGTGGAATGCGAAACCTCTTGTTCAAATGGAGGCCAGCGCACGGTTGAACGGCGATTCGCTACTCGATCTGCTGTATTTGTTCGGATTCACGCGCGAGGAAATTGATACGCTGACCATATAACCTACTGGGTAGGTCTGCTGTCGTAAGGAGCGGCAAGGGATGAATTACGATAAGAAGAGACAGACCTCGTAGATTGATACTAAACTAGACTAGCTGGCCTAGGGAGGGGATACCGAGGCTTTCGAAATGCCTATTGCATGATGGGTTATGAATAGGGCTCGCTCAACTCGAGTGTGGTCTCTGTTGGAAAACTAACTGGACCTACCAAGACAATTGGGGCTTGTCGAATGAAACAACACGAAAAATGAACTGTAACGGTTCGCGGCGCAGATTGGCCCTTACGAGCCATACTACGTTGGCCGAGCTCTTACTGAGGTGAGACTTATAGAATTAGAATTCTAAGACCAACCTAGATGAATAAATAGTGTGTTAGCGAGACTTGATGAGAGATGATTGTCTTTGATGTAAATTACGCAATGTGCAATTTGCCAAAGCACAGAGCATGATCAAAAAGTCTAACCCATCAAGCCAGTGGTTAATTTAATATAGCGTTTTGGGGTACGCGCTTAATGAGTTGCCGGCATTATATGGACGTCCCTTAATAATTTGGAACCACTATTTCCCCTTGATCTATACCGAGAGCGACTAAGAAAGGGAAGGAGGGCAGGATTCGTCGCAGCATAGAGGTACAACAATTTGCCATTCGGACGATATGTGGTTTATGTACAGGGAGGGCGAATGCCGAAGCCGTCTAGGTCTGGAACAAAGGAAACGCAATACGTCCGGTAGTAAGCTCGCGTCTTCGATACACATATCTAGTACTGTAGTGCTCGAAGGTTAGTTGATGCTCTTTTGAGCGTGGTTTGAACATAGACTTTGCTCTTGAAGTGGTCTGGAGAATACTTACATCCTTGCCCCACTTGTTGTACTTGTCGTGAAGGCGCTGCAAAGTGCAAGAGTCAGCGATCGTTTTGAGGATATTGAACGTGTATGTATAATTGGCGGTCCCGGGGTGGGATGGAGGGTTTGAATAGAACGTCTGAGAAGCGGGCGATAGCTAGGGTCGTGAGTCGTGGGGCGCATATACCTTGGGCAGGTCAACATCGGGGATGACGACAACGTTGACGGCGCTGGGGGCGTCTCTGGGCTCGGCGGTTCCATCACCACCGGGGTGGTAACGGTACTTGCCCTCGGTCGCGCCAGTCTCCCAGGGCATGCCGGACTTGGCCATGCCGACGGAGTCTTGCGATGAGGCGGATGTAGGCGTTCGGCCTGGAGACGGAGTATTTTCGTCAATAAAGGAGGGACCGGCCAGACGAGGAGGAACGAAAGACGCACCGAAATAGAGACCTGCACCACCTAGAGCGAGAAGCATAACACCTCCGAGAATCTGTGCGCAGATATACGGTCAGCTTATCGTCCCTAGAAGCTGGAATGTTCGAGGATGTTTCGATCGCGCCCGGTTGATGCGCAGAAGGGACATAGGTTGTGAGGTCGGGATATGACGCACCATGACTTCGGGGTTGCGCTTCTCCTCAGCCTTGAGGGCAGGGTCCGAGTCCTGCACGAGGCGGCGAGCCGAGGTGGAGAACCTCCTGGAGGATAGGAGAGCTCGTCGGGCGATGATGGACGACATGGCTGCGGTTGGTCGGGGGGTTCGTTCGTGGATTGACGGTGAAGTGGGAAGATTTAGTTTTGACGCTGTTTTTGGGTGTTCTCAGAGCTGCACAAACATCAGTCCAGGTAGTCCCGGCATCAGGCCATATTCAGTGTCCATATGTACCTAATAGAGCTGATTGACCAATGAGATTTGCTTATTTCTACTAAGCTCGGCTAGAGCTCTACGTAACTGAGGCTTGAATGGGCTATAATGTGGCTGGTGGCTTAGTGGGGGTTGATGTACTCTTGTAACTTTAATGTGGCTGTGCACCTGCCTGCAAGTGTGAAATGAGAGATGTCACTGCACTCTAGCGCCTTTCTTGCTATCTCTTGGCGCGGCATTGCTGCAATTGTCTGTGCAAAGTGGCCCCTGACTTTGTCATTCCAAGTCAACCACCACGGCCGCGACACGGCGTCAAATTCTACGGCTCGTTCTACTACCACTCGACTCGCGTCACTGCGATCTGCCACTCCCTTCGTACACCCACGCTATTTCCTTGTTTTCGGATACTTCTCCGTTGTCTTCCTCGTTAGTCACTCGTCTCGGCTCTCACGTATTCCCATATTCCTCTCCGCCGCGCGGACTTACGATAATCTAGCAGTGCCGTGACACTGTTGTATACACCACACTCCTTTAGCCATTTCCAGTTCGACGTAACAACTAATAACCAACCGACCCGCCGATATTCATACACTTCTTAATTCTCTAAGCTACAACCTTCGCGGATTACCCTCGGCCCCCCAGGGAACAACGAGAATTCTAGCCGTTCTTCGGACCCCATTCGCGAGGCTGCCCGAGTTTGATCGCTAAGAGCATGTCGCCGCTGCCGCAAATTCAGACAGTTTAATCAATTTGCGGCTTCACTGCTTGGGAACCAATATTTCCGCTGATGAACCTTTGTCGCCATGGCCTCACACGCTCAGCCTACGAACGATGAGGCGTTGCCAGCTCCCCCGTTCCCCCCGGCACCTGCCAGTGTCATCTCGTCTCGTATGACAGATATAGCATCTGAGGATGGTGATGCAGCCGGACCGGGCATTAGGAAAACTAGCCACGCTACAGAATCGCGTCCAGGAACTGGGATCACAGGCATGTCCTCGACTCGGGGTGGTAACTGGTCGCAATCTCTGCCGCTCCGGAAGGGCCTACAGCGAGGTAGTCTTAGCGGCAGCATCGGGAGCGGAAGGCCGCTGAGCTCTGCGAGTAGAACTAGTAGGAGTCATGCCCCTTTAGCTTCCCAGGCTTTTTTTCGACCGATGAGCTCCCAAAAGCTTCAGGCTCAACGAGCACCACGCCCTCCATCCATTGGTCAACACCGACCCAGTATCGACGACTTGCCGGACGAGGATGATCAGTCCCACATTGCACCCCATGAGGTTCGTGTACCAGAGACTGTGAGTGGTATCAACCAGCCTAGTACCGACCTAGATGATGTGCAGCCACCGCCGTCACGGGGCACAGAAGTGACGGAACCCTATGACCGTATTACAACCACTACAAGTCCTACGCACGGCTACTACCCTCCCACTAGTGTCGCTGATAGCGCCAGTCCGCTGCACCGAAAGCAGGCCGAAGAGAAAGGACTATCTTTGAACCTCGACAAGAGCAATAGTTACCGAAGCGCTGGTAACCCTCCAAGTCCGGTCAAGACTCCGCACTCCTTCAGATCTAGTCTGTTCATGTCAGGTATGGGTGAATCGGCTGCGAACCGGCCGAATCATGACATGCATGGTGCAGAAAAACTATCATCCGGTGCTTCGTCTCCACGACTACCATCTAGAACAGCTGGAACTAGCGCTAAAGAGGCACGCCCCAACTCCCAACTTGGCCGCAATCATGAGTATTTCGAAGGCAATACAATATTTTGCCTTGGTGGACGCCTACAGAACACCCGCCATCGACCCATCAATATCGGAACGGGTTTTCTCATGGTTCTGCCTGCTGCATTATTCTTTGGGGGATGTGCTCCTTACCTGTGGCATAACCTATCGCCCGCTATTCCAATCTTATTTGCCTATATCTTCATCGTTTCCTTTTCTTCATTCCTCCGTGCATCCGTGTCGGACCCAGGAGTAAGTTTAAGTCAAATGACTTCTATCCATTTTCGCCATAGACTGACATCTTGGTTCGCCTAGATCCTACCTCGTAACCTACATCAATTTCCTCCGCCGGATGAGAATGAAGATCCTCTGCGCTTGGCACCTCCAACTAATGACTGGACGTTGATTAAGTCAGCAGAATCGAGTATAGCGGCCATGGAGGTCCCGACCAAGTTCTGCAGAAGTTGCAATATTTGGCGACCACCTCGCGCTCATCATTGTCGTCTGTGTGATAATTGCGTCGAGACGCAAGATCACCACTGCGTCTGGGTTAATAACTGCATAGGGCGTCGAAACTACCGCTACTTCTTCACTTTTGTTACCTGGACTACTATCATGGGCCTCTACCTTATCGGCGCCTCACTTGCCCAGATCATTATATATTCACATCGTGAAGGTGTCTCATTCGGCGAGGCGGTGAATCATTTCCGCATTGCGTTTACTCTGGTTATATACTCGATCTTCGGCTTTCTGTACCCCATTGCGCTGACCGGATACCACCTATACCTGATGGGCAGGGGCGAGACAACAAGAGAATTCCTCAACTCTCATAAGCTTCTCAAACAGGATAGGTACCGGGCTTTTACGCAAGGGAGTATGTGGAGGAACTGGGTGGTTGTACTATGCCGTCCTCGGCCACCGACGTACTACCGCTTCAAAGACCGTTATGAGGAAGGCGATCAGCGTTTTGGAGAGCGGCGAGCCCTACACGAAGACAGAAAACCCGCAGACAGTCAGGATATGGAAATGCACTCTGTACGGCCGTTCCAAGGCCCGGTATCCCTGCGCAATGAAGCATCAGTTTCTTCTCGATAATACCTCCATATATCTCTCTCGCATAGGGTCAGTCTTCAGCGACTAGGCCACCGGCTAACATCTTTGTTGTATTCTTTTATTGCTCTATACCCATAATACTCGTTCGTTTCACACGTTCACTTAATACTATGGTTCTTGTCATTCAGGCATAGTATCGACCTTTAGACTTCAGCCTGCCTTGGCCTCGTCGTCCCTGGCAGCCGGAGAAACAATTATTACAGAGACAATGCTAAGAGAAAGTGTTGTTTCTGCTTGTATGTATACATGTAAGAGGCTCTTTTCACCTCGCGACAGCTATGGTAGGATTGGGTATGTTGCTCTTTTTCGAGACAAGATAGACGAATGTAATGACTTTTTTAACGTTCCTTATAAGTTGTGTGTATTATTGTTGTATTAGATTAATTATATGATCGTAGCATCGTTCCTTTCGAGGTTTGACGATATTAATTGCGACGAGCATGTTGTTTGTAGGGTGCCTTGGTCTTTCCGTATTACTTTATATAGTACTCCATTTCAAGTAGATAACGGTGGTGTGTCTGTGTCGCCGCTTCACCATACCAACTGCTCTTTGTCTGTAAACTGTAGTAGCTTTCCTTCTTCCGCCCTGAGCTGTAGCCTCGCCTGGGCAAGCTTGCCGCGCAGCCAATCGAGCTTCTCCCGGGCTTTCTGCTCCCTCTTCCGCGCCTTGTCGATCGTCTTGTCCATGCCCTTTATCTTCACTTGCATCTCCTTGCACTGCTTCTTCGTCTTTTCCAGGGCGTTGCGCGCGTTCTGCTCGAACTCCCCGTTGCCGCCTGGCCGCCCGGCTTCGGCGAGTCTGTGCTCGTGTCGCTTGAGCGAGGCCACCGAGCCTTTGTATCTGAGTTCTTGGGCCGCGACCTCGCGCATTACTGTGTGCGATGAGTTAGTGGTTGGTGGCTCTAGCAGATTCTGTGATTGGATTCCATTTTATGAGGTGTGGGGGTTGTCTTGAGAGAGAGAGAGAGAGAGAGGCTACCGAGCATAGTAATATTCGTACTCTGCTGCGAGGAGAATAAGCAAAGAAATTGACGCTGGGAGGGATTTACGGTTTGCTTTCTGAACCACGAGGGCGTGAATCTCCGACACATGTACGTTGACATCGTTCCACTGCCTGTCGACTTGATTCTTATAGTCTCGTAGCTTGGATTCTTTTTCGAGGACGATTTCCTTTTGTTTCTGAACTATTGACATTTTGGAAGGCCGTAATTGAGTAGGAATCCATTTATCAATTGAGAGTAATTTCTTAATAGGTATCGTCCAGGCGTGTGACGGTTGATGTGATGCTGAGGGCCGTTTTGGAATATAGTATAAAAGAGTCATGGTGAAGACCTGCGATAGGGTAGACGATGACGTAGATTATGAGGTGGTACCGGCGAGAATTATGCGCAAACTTCCTTCAACTGTCACCGCGGAGAGAACTTGGGCTGCACAAGATATAGATAGTTATATATATAAATAGCATCCGGCCGCTGGGGGTGGCCGGGGAGAGGGTCGGTGCACCGGCCTGGCCTCCCTTCGGTGGAACGCAAACAGGAACTTTTGCGCGACCTGCTGCAAATCAAGGGAACAAAGTTAAATCAGCTGAGCCTCGAAATTTCAGCCGGCTATTCCCATTTGGCTATCGGCGTCGAGTATTTAGATTGTGAATAAGAACGCTGTCTTCGCTCATTATCATAAGGCCATATAGATCGAGTATGTTCCTAGTCAAACTTGACTATTCTTTCTTGTCATCTTCAACTAGTGAAATGAGACTCGTATACTATTGGCCGATTAAAAAATTGACATTGAGTACTTCGTTCGCTGAAGCTAGGTAATCACCATTTATGACTCGTATTTTGCCTCTCTCGTACCTGCCGATTTATAGGTGCTCTCGCTAGTTGGAAGTTTGTCTAAGAGTTCAAAGGTAAAACTTTGTGTGACTAACGAACAATGACTCCTTCCGCGGAACGTGATATGAAAATCGCCTAACATCCCCTCGTAATTGGCCATATAGCCTGTGTGCAACCGCATGACCCGTCGGGTTGGGTTACCAAGATGGTCAGAATGTGTGACATTATCATTACCTGTTCTGCGAACATCGGCTTAAAAGATTTGGCATTTCTATGCACCATTCTAAGTGCTAAGTGTGCAAGTGATGTTAGAGGAGCTATTATGGTCTGGGCTGCAACGGTCATACCAACATTTTTTGTTTCTTTTTTTTTTTTTTTTTTTTTTTTTTTCCGCGAGAAGAGGGATGCCTTCATTAATTTTTAATTGCCTTCATTACCACATCTCAACTGCCACTAGAAAGGGAAACTCCACACCCAATGCTTTTCTACTTACTGCTGTATTGAATAATCTGTAATAAAAGCCATGATATGGCTACAAGAGCCTAGTGTTTGATAGAATAGACGATTGCATTCTACATTATCAGTGAACTTTGATCACGTTGATATCTGTTTTCTACAGCCATGTAGCACGAGAGGGGGTTTGCAGGAACGAGGAGTGATCACCTCTCATAAAAAATTTCATTTCGATATACTATTTTCGTCATAATGTAGCTCGTCCTCCCTTCCCTTATGTCCGACGCCATCTACACCTACGTGTATCCAGCACAGACATCCTGATAGACGTTGTTCTCGAGCCCAGCGGCATCAGTAGGGATGTAGTTAAGGTACGTAGCGTATGAGTAGGTCCAGCGGGGGTCGTTGAGCTCCGTCTTCCAGGTCCAGTAGATCCAGCCGGCCATGCCGGGCTTCTCGTAGAGCTGCTGCTGCGCGGTCCAGAACTTCTTGAAGAAATCCGCGTTGGACCAGTCGACGCCGCTCGTCATGCTCCACTCGCCCGTGATCTCGAAGCTCTCCCCCGACACGACGCGCGAGTCGCGGCACGCGCTCTGCATCAGCGCGTCCTGGTTGCCGTTGTCGCTGACCCCGAACCCGATGTAGTTGTGGTCGTCGAAGCCCGTCAGACTGTCGGCTGCCACGGCCCCGTTGCTTCGCGGGTCGCCCGACGACCACTTCGAGGACATGAATTGCACGTGCAGCGCGCGGTCGCCCGACACGCCTAGCGCCGACTCGGCGGAGCGCACGGCTTGCAGCGCACCGGGGTAGTACGTGTCGATCATGCCCGGCACCTGGCCGGGAGCCGGGTAGCGCCCGTTGGCGTCGTGCATGGAGACGGGCTCGTTGAGGACCTCGATCATGCCGACGGTCGAATACGCCGAATTGGTGTGGATGCGGTTCGTCATCCACGAGAGCCACTTCTCGGCGCGGCCGTAGTCGTAGTCGTTGTAGAAGCCGGCGGGGTTCGGGTTCTGGCCCGTGAAGACGTCCTGCTGCTGGCCCCCGGGGGCGCCGTGCAGGTCGATGATGACGTAGATGCCCAGGTCCGCGGCCTTCTGGACGACGGCGTCGAGGTAGGGGAGCATGAGGTCGCCGTCGGCGAAGGGCTCGCTGGCCGCGTCCACGATGGCCGTGTACGACCAGTATCCGATGGGGATGCGGATCGTGTTGAGACCCACGTCGTGCACCGACTGCACCGTGTCGGGCGTGATCCACGTCGCCCAGTGCTTCTCGAAGGCCGCGTTGCCCGCGGCGCGGTTGCTGCCCGAGTAATGGTCCAACATGCAGTCGAACTCGCTGGCCGACGTGCCGCAGCCCATGACATTGGGCCACTCATTCGGCATGAAGAACGGCTCCGAGATCAGCCATGCTAAGGTTGTGTGAGCCTGGGTCTGAGTTTGGGTCTTTGCAGAGGTCTTCCGCTAGAGTGGAATGGGTATCATCGGACTTACACCCGAAGTTGACGCCGCGGATCTTGGTCACGCCGCTCGGCAGAGACGGCTCGAACCGCTTGCCGAGCTTCTCGAAGCGCGCCGTCATGTTGAAGGCAGCGAGGTCGCGGTCCTGGGGTAGCCAGGCGTGGGCGGCGCCCGCCAGGAAAAGGGGAGCAAGCGGAGAGTAGCGCATCGTGATCCTGAGAGCTCGACGAAGATCAATCGAGAAGATGGATGCTAAGCACTACCTACGTAGTAAGTAGTGCCCCCATCCCGACAGCCCTGCGGCGGCCACCCTCTCTTTTGTATCAGCTGCTGCGGCTATGCTCGTACCCGTACAACGAATGTCAGCGTTTCGTTGCTGATGCCATCTCGGACCGATTGTCAGGACCATGTGGCTGACGGCGTCTGCGGCCTTCCGGATTCACGACAGCTCCCCCCCCGGCTACTGGCCGGTCTTGGCGACTACCATTCTGGGCGGCAGTTGTCTGGGTAGAAATCTGGGCTCTGCTGGGCTTAGTCGATCGTCGTACTTGGGTCGATCGTTGCTTAGGAACGTTTAGCTCGTTTCAACCCTGGCGCCATTCCCCCTACTATAAGCACCTTATTTATCTATTGGGAAGGTAACGAAGACCGCAATGCATATAAGGACCCTAATAAGGAACCCCCCAAATTTAAGGCTAGTGTATGTCTTTTGTTTCATTACTTTATCATGCCTCTTGAGACCATTGTTTTGCCGTTGGTGCAGCCCTTCGCTCTCCGTAGCCCAACTAAAGCCGGCTGGATTAGCGGGTTTAAGTTAAGGGCAGAAATGAAAGGAGGTAAAGATGCTGCGCGTTCAACTGTTCATTTCCTTGATACGGTACTTTGAAAAAAGCGAGGCGCATACAATGAGACTGCCGTACCCCCACGATATTCCCCCTATTGATTGAGGCTCGAAAGCAGAAACACTCAACTCGCGAGCCCAAAGGTGAATTAATTATGTGATCCCGACTAACATCTCGTAACGTAACCACAACGCCACACTAAGCACTTGACGTGGATATAGACTTGAAAAACCTAGAGGGCACCGGAATGAGTCGTAAATTGGTCTCGAACTATGGAACTGAATTCAGACGAGGTGTTGCTGCTGTAGGTAGAATTTATAAAATCATACTACATAATAACAGTAATTGAAAGTGCAATATGCAAGATTCTAAAGCAGGCTCTTTAGATGCACGAGGAGGAAAATACGCCTTGGAGAACGGATCGTTGAGGCTGAAAGGTAAGCAAGCGGGGTAATAATTAATTGATCGCCGGTGAGATGTTATGCAGGCCTTTTCAGGTCTTCATCTTTATCGTACCAGAGGTATAAATCCTTCTTTCTTTTCTAATATTTCCTGTATCTTCTCGCATAAACCATATACTGAATAACTCGTCATTGGGCGAAGATATGATCTCTAGAGGCCGTCATGGCATTTTCGATAAGCTCATCGGCATACCGATATGTTCCATTGCCGAATTCATTGACACATATTCGGTTACTTGAGATACAGCAATCTACAGACACTACCGACTGTTCAAACACAGTAATAGAATGCACGACTAGGATTGGCAAGCTCGAGGTTAGCACCGGAATATCATGCGCTGTCGTATATGTGGGGAAAGCTAGAAAGCGATTCTAGTCATCGAGAATATGTAGGTATAGAAACAAGAAATGTCGCACTCAGGTGGATCTGCGCACAGCTCAGGGAAGTTGACCAGTGCCCTCTCCAGGCATGGGATCTCCAGGAGTGTAATTGATAGCTCTATTAGTCTAAAAACTATATACTATACATAAGGAATTCTTCTAGTATTTATATCCACAAGAGCGCATGGATCATATGACCCACTGTAACGCGACAAGAAACTACCTTGTCATGAAATGTTAAGGAAAGGGGTGACAATCGATGCACGCGAGAATAAATCACTAATAAAGACGAGACTAGACTAGAATTTACCTTGACGGTAGAGAAAAGCGCGTTACAAGAAATTTAGGCACATTTCTCTTTCAGCTTCGTGCATCTGCCGAGCCAATCGCCCTTTGGGTCGACGCAATATGTATTGATCAAGACAATGATATCGAGCGAACTAATCAGGTCGCCATCATGGGACGTATCTATAGCTCGGCGATATCCGTATACACTTGGCTAGGCCCTGCTGCAGAACAAAGCGATGAAGTTATAGATCTTTTGAACACGCTTCATGGTCATAATCTCTTGAATGCGGAAGGGCGCAATGAGGTGGTAACACAATTCTACGAGCATGGTCTAGCTGAGAGTCTTTTCAAGCTCTGTGGAAGACACTATTGGCGCCGAATCTGGATTATACAGGAAATCGTCCTTGCTAAAGACGCCATATTTCACTGTGGCACTCGCAAGATAGTCTGTAGCATCCTACATGAAGTTTGCTCAGGATGGTCGCTACAGACTTCCGGGGATAGTGCTTGGAGAAACTGGTCATTCTTGAAAGGCAGATTCACATATCTCAGTGCGGACTGGGCAGGACGCTCACCGATGCGACTTCCGAAACCTACTGTTTCGTGGCTTAAGATTAAGCGTGACACACCAGTTGCAGGACGTGAGGATCAGGGACCGGTTGAGCGACCTTTCGAAATCCAAGGGGACTGTGAGGTGGGACCACATGTGACTTTTTCAAGAACCATCAATAGCCTCACGTGGTCACTAGAGGTGATTACCTTCGGAAATCTCGAGTATATGGGGAAGTATGGGTTGCTAAGATATGATCGGAACAAAAGGAACCTGATCATCGATAATACGGAGGGTTATGCTTCTTTCGTGAAGGGAAAAGCGCTAAATTTCAATCCAGAACGCTTTCAAGCAAAGGCTGCTTATACAGCTGTTCAGATATTCTGGTCAGGGCTACACCAGACCCCAGCGGGTACCGTCTTACACGCAAGAAGCGAGCAAACTTCGGTAAAGCTCGCTGAGTTGATTGGGCAATACAAACGTTGGCAATGTTTCGACGCATGGGATCATGTATACGCAATTCTCTCGATGGCTGCTGATTATCAGCATGTTTTTCTTACGCACGACGCCGACCACCTACGGCTACGACCGGATTATACCTGGTCAAGGGTGAGACTGTTTTTTGAGACCGTACGGTTTTGTAAAGATGGAGAAGATCCAATAGAGTTGGGTCGGATGTTGACCAATATCCTTGACATCGGCATAAAGGTATGCCGCGATGATCAAGATACCCTGATAGAACAGATCGCCGGCTGTGTCGCAAAGCAGAATATCGCGCCTACGTTGTCACTAGTTGTTAGGAAGTCGGATTTTCTGCTTTCTGACCTACGGCCGAGGAGAATTAAAACTTCGATAGACCACCTAGCGTATGTTTACGCGCTTGACAGCTCCCGATGGACCGGCCCTAATCGTATGTTGAGAAGTATTCCCCTCGATGATGGCATCGACGAAATCCATGCTCGAGCGGCTGAACCGCCATATTATGTTATCCCCGACAAACTTTGTATTTTGTCCGAGGAGCCTGCGGCATCTGATATCGTATTTCATTTAATACATTCCGGTGAGATTTTCCTTGTAGCACGACCGGCATCAAACGAGGGTATCTATACCTGCATTGGAGTAAGCGGAATTCCAGAAGCATACGGTCAGCGAGATAATCGCCTGGTCTTCGTTCTAGTCTGATGAATTTGTTCTGGTGGCTTCATCAAACGCCCATCAACTGTTCACAGCCCTCTGTGACGTCGTCAAGCTACTACGCTGAAGTTTCGTATCCGCTCTATTACCTGCTTCTTGATAGCTCAACAGCTGATAGTTAATTCATGAAGGCTATCACTGTGCCATTTTCTTAAGCGAAATTGAGTTCCGAGAGGCACTTATATAGGAGGGGCCTGCGTGAAAAATATTTACATGCGCCACAAAAGGGGTTTCGAATTTCCGGTCAGACAATGTGGGATAGATTCTGGAGCGGTGAATCTGCTGAAGCTGGGGATGGATCCAGAGTCATTGGAGCTGACATTTATGGAACAGAATTTTCGGGATAGATCTGACTATGATTGATGACTATTTGATACCCTATTAGCTCTATCATGTACCTTAAGATTACCCACCGTGTATGTTTCTATTTAACTAAATAAGAATACCAGATAGCTACTGTAAACTCTAACATATGTATCGTAGGAATAAAATTCAGACTTGACCTATCTAATACATATTTGAGGCGCTTCGATAACCCTAGGTAGTGTTCGGTCCACTTTACCCCGAGTTCTAAACTCGGCTGCTATTTATCCTAAAATAGAACCCACGATATCGCGGGGCCCCGCAACTCCGGATGCGCTGGTTACCGGAAGAATCGTTCCTGATTACGTATAATACCTTTCCTTTAGCGTCGATATGATGACTATTCGCGAAAGAGATTGGCCGACGACGGGGAGTGCCAAATTTACACCTACCGTTGTGTTCCGCGCCTAAGAGAGTCACTAACTACCATGGATAAAGTTGATCGATTTGCCGCTAGTCCTGGTGTAAATATGGTGAGCTTTCAAGGCGATTTGATCGTACTTAAATGTCTTCAGACTAGTTAGCAATATAGCCAACTCTGCTTCCTTTCTCTCGCTTCGTTTTTCCCTCGCGAGGGATATAGGAGAGCCGCGAATTTGAATATGAAGGCTATAATACTATCTATAGTAGCGACCCTAGTTGGCACAGTGCCTACGAAACCCCACGCGCCTAGTCCTTTCCTCAGCCAAGTGAACAACCAGACGTGGATCATTGGTAATGAACTTTGGAATCTGACGCAAGGGCCCAAGTATGGCGTACAGCTTTACTATAAAGACCACGATTGCGTAGGCGATGCCGTCGGACATTACGTGAGCTATAGTGAGTGAAACTCTCCATAATCTGCCCAATTGAAGAAGATAATGGGAAACTAACGCGGGAGACAGACGGGGCGGTGAGTGATCTAAGTTGGAACGCGGCTTTTATCTTTAAGGAAGGCTCGTACAAGGGTGTCGACTATGTCGATGTCATGTTCACCGCCGATGAAGGCGAGATGCACTGGGTCATATTCTCAGGGCTCGCAGGAGCGTATCAATACTTCGTGAACCGGGCGCTTCCAGTTCTTGGCGAGTTTCGCACACTATGGCGTTTGGATAACACGACGTTCCCTCGCGGCAAGACGAATCTTAGGGACGAAGAGTTGCCGCCACTGAGCGATTACATAGCCGCTAACAAAGTTCAAGACGAAACTTGGTTACGTCCCGATGGGAATGGCTATATCACAAAATATGACTTCACGGCTTTCGTTCGGACACAGACATATTATGGAGTCTACGGAGATAGCTTTGGGAGCTGGTACATCAACCCAGGCAAAGACTACTACAACGGAAATCATTTAAAACAGGAACTTATGGTAAGCTTGACATACTCCTAGATACCGTAGTCTTCAGTTTAGACTGATTTTAATGCTTCATTTAGGTCCATCGAGAATCAGCCACGGGTGACGCTGTCCAGCTCAACATGATCCACGGCACCCATTTTATGGCCTTTTCTTCGGACGTTTTCCCGGATGGAAAGATGTGGGGGCCATGGCTTTGGTATCTCAATGACGGATCAAAGGAGGACGCGGCGAAGAGAGCGAATGACGAATTCGCTAGTTGGCCGTATGAATGGTTTGCGAATGAAGCTTATAATTCTCGCGGCTCAGTGACAGGGCAACTGGTCCTCTCGGATGGCCGACCCGCAGCAAATGCTGCCGTCTTCCTAGGTGACAACGCTCCAAACAAGACAGCACTAGATATGGGCTCGAACTACTATTACACTTCGTATGCGGACGCCCAGGGGCATTTTGAGTTCGTGAACGTGCGGGCTGCAGAATATGGCCTGCAGGCTTGGTCTAATGGGAGCAAGACTGCGGATGTCACGACTAGCCTTCTACAAAATGACGTCGCCGTCACAAAATCACGTAAAACGGACCTTGGAAGTTTGACATGGGATATCTCGACAAAGACTAAGATCTTCCAAGTTGGCGACTTCGATCGCACGAGCTACGGCTTCCAGTATGGAGGTGCCCCAGATCAGCATGCACTTGTCGCGAGTTGCCCTGAAAACCTAGTCTACCGAGTTGGTCAGTCTGAGACTTCAGACTGGTGCTTTGGACAGACATATCTAGGAAATTGGACAATTTCTTTCGATATGCCAAACACAACAAACCTTACGGTCGCTAGGAGTGCGACTCTGATCGTATCTCTAGCAGGTTATTCATCAGGTGCAAGCTCGACAATCTTGGCCAATGGACAGCAGATCGGGAATCTGACGAGCGATGCTACCGGGCTGCTAAACGACCCTTCCCTCTATCGCTCAATGACCACTGCCGGTGAATGGAGATACTTCGAATTTGAGTTCGATGCTGACAGTGTATTGAAGGAGAGTGGGAATGAGATCACGTTCCAAATGACACGCAACACAACATGGCACGGCTTCATGTGGGATAGTATCGTACTTGAATGGTGATGCCAACCAACTACTAGCTGTAGTTGTCCTACTTTATAAAGAAGTAATGGCCCGCCGCCAACTAGTCCACTCAAGGTTAAATGAACCTTCTTGTTTCCATTTATACACCTAGCTTCTAGCTGTAAGGCAATTGAAATTATAAGTGAAAGTTTTACCAATGTACTTTTTAGCCGGCCTTAAATCAAAAGGGGAAGAGGTTTCTGGCTAACTCAACTTTTGGACCATATTCATAAAATTGGCCTCTGCCAACAAAATAGTCAGAAATGATCTCTTCTTTCATACGGCTCTAGTGCCGTTGCTTTATTTTCCACTCCTTTCTTCCTTATCAACAGATTAGTGGCCTCGCAGAGAATATTACAAGAAGGTCTAAAACAACAAAGCGTCTCAAAGCGGTCTACAAAATCGGAAAGGTTACGCTTTGTTATATCTCAATGTATTATTGGAAAAGGCCTGAAAGTTCATTAGTATTGGTAGAGACTAAGGCATGGGGTCCTTGATAATCTTATGATTACAAAGCTAATCAAAAGACAATAGGAACTAAGGAGCTATGATCTGCATATTTATACCGTTATTCCGGCACCTTCCAACACTCACCAGAAGCTGTGCATTAAATTCATCAAACTTGCTTACTTGTATCGTTTATTTTCCCCACGCTTTATCTTCCACTGTGTAAACATCCAACTTGTAAACATGGCCCGTCCTGACCCTTGGGCGTCTTCACGAGCTAGCTGGATGTTCACCGACCCTTACGCCTACCAGTATTCATATGTAGAGGCAGGCAATGATGTCCCTACTATCTTTCCGGTTAAGCAAAATATTAAAGTTGACAGCACCCTTTGCGAGCTAGAAGGCTCTACTCCAACGGATATCAGATACGAATTGGCAGCTGATCCCTCGACCGCAAACGTCCGCGACAGCCATCGAACACCTGATGAACTACCCAAGAGCCCCTACCGGCTTAGCCGCAATAGTCATTCAATCACGCGCAGGGTTTCAAGTTATTTAGACCGTCGCTGCCACTCTCGATCTAGATATGCACCGAGGGCCCCAGCTCAGCCTTCGAGTTCGGGTCTCATCCCTATTATAGAGGATGCTTCTATGCCAGCTCAGCGCTACTCACCAGCTACTACTGCACCATATTCTCCGCACGTGAGACCAAGCCCACCTGCCTATGCGGATGGTCTTATACCCGTGGACGAAAAGGCCAGGACGCCTAAGGAGCCGAGCTCCGATTTCGATGCCATCTTGCGGAATATTGGGCCAATTTCCAGGAAAGGGAAAGGAAACATGAATCGTGAACGGTCGAGCCGTTACTATGATAGATATTCCAGCAACTTTGGTTAGGTGTTTCTGAGTGGGATTAGAAAGTATTTCATAGAATAGAAGGACAAAAAACAAGCAAAGGTAGGTATTAATAGACGGAAAGGATGCAATGAGGTTGAGTTTAGGGTTCGGTTTTTAGAAGGATAAAATAAAAAATTTCATCTCCGTCGCCTTAGTTTTTCCTTGGGATGCGCGCTCAGAACGTTACTTTCAGAGTTTGTCTGTATTGATATCGTATTGCTGAGGCGGGGACACTTGCCATAATTTTGTCTGCCGGTGCCGGTAGAGAAATCTCATTAGACTCCGTTGAAAAGCTCATTGCGTATTATGGTCAAACAAGAAAAGGGTGAAATCGGACTAAGAGGATAATTAATATGCGCAATATAGCAAATATTACGAAGGCTTAAAACTTTGTGTCATGGTGGACTAGGGCTGCTCCCGACCTTGTTTTGAAACTTCTCTTTAACTCCGATATTAGAGATAAGGTAGTTATTAGTTATTATGGTACAGATAATTCTGTTGATACAAAATGTCTCGGCTTCAGCTGGTCTCCAGCCCAGCCGTATTGATTGGCATACCCCACCATTTGCTTGTCGGGATAGCGGGCTTGCGAACTTTGGCGAGGCGCCCCTTTTTTCGACCCCCTTCGTGGCCGGTATCGCCAGTATCGCCATCGTGTCGCCGCTTCCGGCCTCTCGTTTGAATTGAACTCGGGTTCTCCTCTTCTGGAAAACTTGTTCGCACATTTGAGGCGATGTGTATCTTGGTGGAACGCTCCTCCTCCTTGTCTTTGGTGGTCTCATGTCGTCGCGCCGTATGAACTATCGATGTAGAGCTGGGCGTAGCATGCGGCGAGACCTCGCGTAAGCCTTGAACTTCAGCCTGAATCTGTATCTCTGGTGAAGTCTGGTCCTCCTCCGGATCAGCCTTGTTCTCGGTATTTGAACGATAGCGCTTTCCGCAATGTGGATGCTCACCACGAGCAGCCCAATAATACGAATCGTAAGCATCATCAGATAAGCCGAACCATTCATCCATTTTCCTTAGCTTAGCCTCATGACGCTCCTTCATCTCTGGAGGGGTATGCCCTATAGGCCATTCATCGGCAGCCTCGTCGTACTGATTCTGCCTACATCTCTGCACAATGACGAGCCCGTCGAGTTTGTCCGCTAGCGTTGAGGCAAATTCTTTGTCGAAGGGTTTCTCCCAGACCGGCGTGTCTAACCGCGGAAGGAGATGTTTGCCCTGCGTGGAAACGACGTCGAGCAAGTTCTCAATCCAGTCCTCCTGATACAATCGCGCCGCTGTCAGTTGATGCCCCATGGCCAACTTGAATCAAATATTGAAAATGTTCGCAGGCTTACCATTTGCGATGTGTGACTTGCGATGACCACAAGTAAGTTACTGTGAAGTTACGCTTTGTGATAGCTGTTATGCGGAGATGCGTGTGTGTTGTAAGCACTGCTTAGTTGGTGTTTTGTTCTGAAAGACTCGGCTGTGGGTCGGTAAATATGAAGGGAGTGAAGGGAGAGAAAGGAGGGAACGGAGAGGGAATGAAAGAAGTGGAGGTGTCTCAGTCGGATCTTCTAATAGCAAACCAGTGTAGCGTCATGTGATGCGTGCCGCCTAATATGTGTAACACTTGTACTACCAGTGGTAGGACCAAACTACGAAGGTCGGCAAACATACCATATTAATTACCAACTCCTGGCCAGTTAAGTAAATGTTGAACCAACCGTCGCTCGGCAGTTCATTTTTTCAACGTTTAAACACCTCCAGTTATGAGAAGAAGGGAGGGGAAAAGGCTACTCGAACATTAATTGATAGTTTGAGTTGAAAAGACTTTCTATCTAATGGCTTCTTCTAGCTAACTTTCTACAATCTGGCTGGATTGACTAGAAATCACCACTTACTTTCCTCCACGCGATGTTTCCTCAACACCTTATCCTAGCTACCTAGCCTATCTCCCTTAATTGTTTGATGTATTGCTTCTACCCCCGTCCTCCAGGAGAGGCGGTCTCTTGATGTCTAAAGTGTCTGAAGTGTCGGACAGCAATGGGCCCAAGCCAAGTGGTTGAGTGCCTCATCAATAGTCGGGCGTGGTAAGCTGTTCCAACCATATGGATATCTCACCATGTCCGTGAAGAGAGTTCCAACTATATAGGGATTGTTTTAGCTTGTTTGAAGTACTGGTGGAAGCCTCTGCATGGGTGGGACTCACGATGTATATAACCATCTATCGGATAATAGGACACAGTCTCAAAGTCCTGGTTCATCCGCCAGACGGCCTGATTGTAATAATGGTCGAATAACGGCCGCATCGCTTCATTGTCTTTGCCTGGGCACTAGGGATTCAGGTATAGCTCCCACGGGTGTTGGCTATACGTCAAACAATACAAAAGAACTCCCGTGGTCCATATGTCGACCGAGTGGTAATAATTGATCAGCTCGAGCTCAGGCGCGATCCAGTTGACTGTACCTACGCAACGTGGGGCGGGACTCTGCATTTCAGTGGCTGGGAGGTGAATGGATGCTCCAAAATCTAGCAGCACAGCACGGGCTGGTCTACCGACGAGGCCAATATTACCAGGCTTTAGGTCACGATGCATCCAGCCGTGACTATGCATGGCCTGAAGGCCCTTCAGTGCGCCCCGAAACATCCTCGCTACTTCTATTGGTATGACTCCCGGTGCTCTGTCGCTTCTTGAATTAGTAGCTTGTTCTGTACAGGATTGTCAAGGGCATGGAGGTACTTGCCCCAAGACTCCATCCTCGTTCATGGTAATGTTCTCAAAAGTCTGTGGTGTCATCGGGGTCATGATTATAGAAATTGGGTCGAAGCCCCTGTTAGATGGTGACCCCTCCTTGTAATGGCTCAGTACATCTACAAGCCGTAGGAGTCTTCCACCCTCATCGTAGATTTTGGCAAATGCCGTCACTTCCTTGAACGCCCTGATCTCCTTATCAACTGCTACAAAGTTTTGAGCTGTCCGATCGATCATCTTGATAGTAGCCACCTGGCCCCTCGTGTTTGTTGCACAAACCACCTTCCCCATAGCTCCTAAGCCGAGAGAGTGTCCCAACTTCCAAGGCCCAAGTGCCAATCATCCTCCCATTCGGTAGAGGAGTCGGCAACTTAACATCGATGTATTCAGGACCACCGAGGCCGCTGATAACACACTCATCGCGCCTGCT
Source organism: Xylaria sp. FL1042 (assembly GCA_022495085.1). Taxonomy (NCBI): domain Eukaryota; kingdom Fungi; phylum Ascomycota; class Sordariomycetes; order Xylariales; family Xylariaceae; genus Xylaria; species Xylaria sp. FL1042. The sequence goes on along the minus strand of MU380169.1, from coordinate 65,349 downwards.
TTCATAGGCCTTAGTCGCAGCGTAGTCGGCCCACTGAAAGGTATACACAAGCCTATCAAACATTATCTTTATGCTATGTTGATTCAGGGTATGACGGTGATGCTGAACTGCCTCATGTGTATAGCCGGATCAGCTTTGTAGGACAAGTGTTATAAAGGAGTATATAACGCACGGCTAAACAGACCTTTAATCCAATCGAGCGAGCTCACTACATAGTATACGGCCCGATGAACTATTAGCGGCGGAAACAGGGGTCCCCCTTCAACTTCAACTTTCCCAAACCTCCCTTGGAATCGTCACGTAGGCCGCATCGTCAACCTGAGCATCGCGCCTTCATGCCTCAGATATATCGAGTTGGCCACGTCTGTGCTACATAAAATCTCCTCTCCAGTCAGGGACTCAATATCAATAGCGGTAACTCCTTGCAGCTTAAGCTGTTCACCATCCTCGGAAGAAAGCCACTCCGCCGTGCAGCAGAGCTGTTTAAGTGAGTCGTCACCCCGTCCTTGCTTCTCACCAACTTCCGCGTATTCAAACTGGAATTTCAGGGGTCCTGATGAATATACCGGAGAGGTTTTGCCTTGCATAACGCTGTAGGACCAGGTTTCCTCCTGGGATTCTTGAGGCGTATTTGCTAATGATCTAGAACCGCGGGTTCGAGTGCTTGGAGCCACAGAAATCACTGAGGAGGGGGATCCCGAAGTAGCGCTATTAGCACTTCCCGAACTCCTGAGATGTTCGAGTACCACATGCATGACTTGTGGTTCTTCCTTTCCAACTTCTTCGTTTAAGGATTTTTCTTCCTTGACTTCCTCTTCCTTGTCTTCTTCCAAGGCTTCTTCTTCTTCCAAAGCTTCTTCTTCTTCCAAAGCTTCTTCTTCTTCCAAAGCTTCTTCTTCTTCCAAAGCTTCTTCTTCTTCCAAAGCTTCTTCTTCTTCCAAAGCCTCTTCTTCCAAGCTATTATTGGTTCGGCTTGCCATTGTGGCCCCTTCAGATGATCCAGAGGTATCGTGAATGCGGATCGCGCTGGTCTGTCCCAATTCTTTATTTCTGTCAGCACCATATAAACCCTCCCTATTCTGCTGCGGCGGTAACGAGAACCACGTTATGGTACTCAGCTCACTCTCTAGGGGATCGGGATAATTAGTCCGTGTTTTCCGTAGGTACAAGGTTCTCAAGCTTTCTTCCGCCACTTTTTCAAGGTGGAGATTGAATCTGGTAGCGATGTCATTGCACCACGCATTCTGAAGATTGGGTAGACACCACCCTGGATACAGTCTTCCATGAGAGCGTGGCATGTGTATTTTACCATGAAAGAGAATAAAGGCATTACAGAGCCAACAGGCACTCTTACTCGAGCAGATTACTCGAGGTAAGGGTGGCTTTCCCTGCAGCGTGGTCTGGCAGTAGTAGAGAAGCTGAATCTCTGCGTGCACCTTTGAGTTTTTCAAGGCATCCTTCACTTGGTCGTTGTATTGCGCGTCTGCTTTCTCTATTGATGTCTGAAGCAGATTGCATATCCGCCGGATGCCTTTGAGAGAAATATTCGAACTTTGGATTCGAGCTATGGTGGAATGAACAGTTGGGTGGTAATTTTCGCTGACTGTAGGCCGGTTGAAAACCTTGTTCGGTAACTCAACCACAACCGTTTCCATTTGTCGCACTCGGGGGTTTTGGTGCGCTGCCCGACACAAAGTTCTAGCAGATTCGCGATATCTTGAAACCTTGCAAGTCATATTTAGTAAGTGGGATCGTACGCTGGCATCCAGGACCCCATTAGGGACGGATCCCAATGTTTCCTGATACCTCTCGGTTTGCCGAAGCGAGTTTACACCGTCTACAAGTGCACCTAATTCTATAAGGGTTTGATGCTTCTCCCAAGTATCAGCGAGTTTCAGCACTTTTTGGGCTCTTTCCAGGAATGGCTTCGCGGTCTGGGATGGACTTTTGCGGAGGTAATCTACCACCCGCTGTAGACCATCCACAATCGTCATTCTTTTTTTACCCTTAGAGTCTCTAGACTTCTTAACAAACCGCAGCCTACACAAAATGCGCTTCCTGCAGAGTTCGATGATTAAGACGAACACTTCTTGTTCTATATCTCGAGAGGGATCTATAGATTGCTATCAATAAGAATGAGGTATAGTCTAGTACGGTAAGGGCGTCTTACCGTCCACGTGCCGAAGGGTAGCTGCAATCTTCTCGAAGCCTTGTTTGATGTCTGTAGCGTATTTCTTCCAATTTATGGAAGCACCTTTTCTATTCACTGCGAGTAGGACGTTCAAGCCACCCTCTTGAGGAATCTCCTGGAGACATACTGCCGGAATATGATCCGGATTATCCTCAATCTGTGCTAGGAAAGCGAGGGTGCTGACTAGCCTCCGTTCGTCGTCGAAAGAGAGGGAATGTCCGATTCCCTTAGATTGGATATCGGTTACAGGATTTGAGGATGGCTGAGCTGGGACAGGGTGAAAGAGATACAAAAGTGCGATGTTTTCTGTACACTTCACAGCAATATGCTGCTGACTTTTGGTTGACATTCTTCTCCTTGCCTATCAGGCATTGATGCTAACTACATCATGCTTGAGTATGATGCATGAGAAAGAAATACACCCTTGCGGGGTTGGCGCCACCGGTTGGGAAGAGTACGGGTACATGCAGCCTCACTGCATTTGACTACTACCCCGACTTATGTAATATGATGTGTAGAAATGACAGCGTACTGCGGAAAGTAGGATAAATCACATGACATGAAGAGAGAGAATAACAGCCGACTTTGGAGCTTTGCGCCCAGCGAAGCGAGCTAGATATATGCTCAGAGTGTGTTTCTGAGACAGGTATTACTTGGGCTCCCCTCACTGTTAATAATAGAGTGATGTTGCAGTCCTACCTAGCCAGCCAATAAGGGTAGATGGTATCACACCACCGCTATGATTTCCTAGTATCCCTTGTATTAGTAAGACATGGGGTATAATACTTGAAATATATAATAGTGATAAAGCACTTTCGACGTTATAGACTCATCGTACGCTAGGACTTAGGGAAAAGAAGACGTGCTCAAAGAACTTATATAACTTCGAAGAGCCTTAGTCATACCTTCTTTGTCTTTTACCTGAAGCCAAATCAAGAAATAATTAGTGAAACTTGTTAACTGATCCGAGGAAATCATCAGTAGGTCATGAATACACGATATGCATATACCGTGACTGGATAACGCAGCATACAGCTTCAAGCATCTAAAGGGATCACTGTGTTAGTAATATTGGGAAACATCAAGAAGGAAAATTTGGGCCGAATGCTATCTATCGTCTTATTTTTCCATGTTAGAACTCTCTACACGCTAGCTCTTATATCGAATTCTTATACTTTCTCATGCTTACTTGCTTGTAAGAACTTCGATAAAAACAGTAGAACAAGCATTTGATCCGCTGCGATTATCAGACAAAGAATCACTTACCTAAATGAGCTATACTATGTATGATATCCACGTCCATTGTAAATAAGTTTAATTGCAGATCAAAGTACATCCACGATATTTACCAAACCGCTTATCCAATACAAGTACAGACGCCTTAAATCTATGAAAATCCTAGGAGTAAATCTGCCCTTATTTATGAGTTATAGCATATTAGCTTGGTCATGACCTAGGATGTGTTGTTGTAGATTTTCTCGGGAAGGATAATAGTTCTCCAGTTGCTGCCTTCTGTACTAGAGCTCCAATAATCGATCGTGCGCATCGCACCTCCCTACGTTTCTTTATTTCTGCATTCCCTACATATATATTACTCTTATCTGGCGGCTGCTCCTAACAACTTACTAATTGTGGTACGATAGTAGGTAGGTATGCTCAAGAAACCAAAACCTGTCCCGATCCCAGAATCCCAATACCATCACGAACTACAATACATCATCTCATAGAGGCGCTCACATTGTAATATCTTAGCACATCGGAAACCCTGTTCATGTTAATCTTAGAAAGCCTCCATGTTTCAACCTCACTAATATTAGTCGGTATCCTCAAGCCTCTAATATTATCCACTACACTGCTCAGACTCCTAGCGGCAACGATAATAGCAATACTCCTCAAAGCGACTATACCGGGTACACCTTGAGAACTAGTGCTGGAGGAAGTACACTCAGTTAGATCCCCACGCCTCTAATAGGTCAATTCTTCTGGCCGACGGATCTGCTCGTAATGGCAACTCCTCATCCACCTGCACATGGCTTGGTTGAGATGCCTGATATCACGTTGATCGAAATTACCACGCATGAACAAGCCTCGACTCCTAACACTGGCATCTCGCGTAGCGACCAAGGAAATCCTTCTACAGCCAACACATCAGCTGACATCCCCGATGAGCTCAATACATCTGTCTGGATCACAGGTCTACCGCTTTATCTTAGCTACAAAATGCTTTTGGACAGTATCCGCAACTGTGGAAAGATTTTCGCTGTTGTTTTCTGCCCGAGTCGTCCCTATGTCACGATGGCCTGCAGACTCGTCTTCTTCGACGTAGCCGGTGCTGAGAACCTGCTTCGACAATTCCGCGACGGCCGATTCATTGTCAATGGCTATATGCCACGGGTTGTTCGTAACCGCTTCAAGACCCTAGCCCAGCCTCCTAGCCACGCCAGTCGAGTCTTACATATTAAAGGCCCTAGTTGCATCATCAATCAGCCAAACCTCTCATCCTTGTTCCGAAGCGGCAACATTGTCTGGCAAGACGAAGAGGTCATCGTGTTATCACACAACGGGGCATTTAATCTACTGGAGTGGAGATTTGCAAGTTATCGCCGTCAGGCCGCGACTGCTCGGCATCTCATTAATCGAATGAAGAGAGAACCCCCGGTATCGCAGTCCCAATTGTGGCAGCAAGTAACCGTCCGTTACGGTGTTGACCCATGCGCCCCTCGGCTTCCCCCGAACAATACAATGTCTTCCCGGTCTTGACAGTTGTTGGGTATGGGACAGGCGTCAAGGTCCCAAGGAACCTCAATATAGCGGTTCGACCATATCAACTAGCAGCGCGTATCGATCCATTGGTGTCCTTTGTCCGTGGCACGCCGGTCATCTAGCAAGTTACAGCCATCCACATTTATTGAAAGCTGTCAGGAATGGCCAGTCGTATAAAGCTTTTTGATCCTATCCTGTTTTTGCTCTGTTCTTTTATTTCGGTATTAGCTTTCCAAGCTCCCCCCTTGATACATGGAATTCCGATGTTTACTGCAGCGAGATAATTGGTGAACCACACGTTAGTTTGGTGCTTGCGTCATGGTGCGTGGTGCGGAGCTATTACTGTAATAAGTTTGGTCATATGGTGTTGTTCATATTCACGAGCCACTCTTTGTGAGTGTTGTTAGTTATGAAAACCAGGGGTCGTCAACACAAGCCTGATGTCCCGTCTATATCAGGCTCAGGCTCATAAGGCCACCTGTAGCGCATAGATAAATGAGTCTTTACAAATACTTACTTTAAAAATTGATACAGAGCCCGAATTAGGGTAAAATAAATCTGCGCTGTGCACTCCTATTATGATTGATATCGCATATTGTTCCCATCTCTGTACTTGAGAAGGTGCAGCTAAAACAAACATGCTAATATTTTTGTCGACACGTGATGCCTGCTAAGTGACCAAGTGGTACATGTGTATACAGTATAAATTTAATGTATACACTGTATAATATTGTTGTAGGGTTGGGCCAAAAGACCCATCTTTTAGCGCTGCACTGTACTGTACTGCGTACCTAGGCAACCCGAGAGCTTCGTAGCCCTGCGCAGTTCAGTTTCTCGCTCGCGTCATCATCATCCCTCAGTTTCCTAGCCTCACCAGACCACCACCAACCTTCCCGCCCGCCTGTTCACTGCGACGCTACGTTTCCACTGCACTATATAATCCTACTCGTTTGTTCTCGATAAGTGGACACTCAAATAAGAGAGAAGTCGTTTCAAATCCTCGAACACCATGGCGGACGCAGGTCTGAAGCCCGAGAAGGACTTCAGTCAGGAGGCTGATCAACAGATTCCGGAGGCAGAGAAGCTTGCAAAGGTGTGCACTTCTTCCTCCAGGCAATCCCGTCCCTGGAACATAGCTAACGCAACATCTCTTAGACCGATATACAGGCTGCTATTGAGAAGCTCACCGGCTTCGAAAAACAAACTCGACAGGTCAGCGCCACTTGCCCCGTACAATATGATGGTTCTTGGATCAGTACTGACTAACGGTGGACTGTCTGCAGGCCTCGGATTTGGCATCGACATCCCGGGTCCTGATTGCGATATGCACGATTTGCAAAGATGCCGGGAACTGGAATCTGCTGAACGACCAAGTTCTCGTCCTATCCAAGAAACATGGTCAGCTCAAACAGGCCATTACCAAGATGGTTCAGACCGTCATGACCTTCCTCGACAGTACCCCGAACCTGGAGACGAAGCTATCGGTAATTGAGACCCTGCGGACCGTTACAGAAGGCAAGATATTTGTCGAGGTAGAGCGCGCCCGCGTGACCAAGATTTTATCAGACATCAAGAAACAACAAGGTGATTTGAAATCAGCGATGGACACGCTCTGTGAGCTTCAAGTTGAAACCTTCGGATCAATGAACAGACGAGAGAAGACCGAGTTTATCCTTGCTCAAGTCGCACTATGCATAGAGAACAACGATTGGACACAGGCGGGTATTCTCAGCCGAAAGATCAGCACGCGGTACCTTGCGCGCAAGCCAAAGAAGACGCCGGAGCAATTAGAGAAGGAGAAGAAGGCTCGCAAAGAGAAGGAGAAACGAGGGGAAGAGGTGTCTCCGGAAGAAGAGGACGACACGACCGATCTCAAATTGAGGTACTACGAACAACAAATCATACTAGCCAAACATGACGACAAATACCTAGATGTGTGCAAACACTATAGACAGGTCCTTGATACTGAGGCTGTCGGGGAAGATCCCTCAAAACTTCAACCGGTATGCTGCGTTGATTTTGATGCTAACGCCACACCACTAATACCACCACAGGTTCTTCAACGTATAATTTACTTCGTTATTCTTGCCCCTCATGACAACGAACAACACGACCTTCTACAACGAGTCTACCGGGACACCCGGAATACTCAAGTGTCCGAAGATGCCGAACTCCTTAAACTATTCACAGTGCACGAGCTCATGCGATGGCCCGAAGTATCTGAGGAGTTTGGTCCTCATCTATGCAGCACCGATATCTTTGACAGTCACCCTAATCAATCTAAGGACGAAAAGGCACACCAGCGGTGGCAAGATCTACGCAAACGAGTCATCGAGCACAACGTGCGCGTTGTAGCGAAATATTACACTCGTATTGGTATGAAGCGTTTAACAGAACTTCTCGACCTGACCGAGGACGAGACCGAGAAGTATATCAGCGAGCTGGTATGCTCTAAGACTGTATATGCTCGTATCGACCGGCCCGCTCGAATTGTTAGCTTTGCCAAGCCGAGGGACGTTGATGATGTTCTTAATGAGTGGAGTCATAACATGAAGAGTTTGCTCGGGTTATTGGAACGTGTTGACCACCTTATCACCAAGGAAGAAATGATGGCCCGTATCCAGCCTGGGGTAAAGGGAGGCAAAGAAAAGAAGAGTAAGAAAAAGGCATGAATGACTTTCCACCACTAGGTCGTGATTACGGGGGAGTTTCAACTGGCAGTTTGGTGGGTGGTTCGGCTTCATGAATCGGGTTCAACTCGGGTTTGCATCATATCACATGCGTATGTACACTACAAACTTAGACTAGGAGGCAATTATGGCCTTGAAGAACTTCGAAAGAGCCTTTCACTCCATGCTGGCACTTCTTGTGCTTGTCTATAATCTTATATAAAGTGACTAATAATCTATCCGCATTCTCCCACAGTCATCCCCATGGGTTGATGGCGGGTCACAATGCTCACCATCAAAATGACCTTCCGTCATCTCACAGCGACTCCTTTGCCTCGTCAGCAGCCTCCACACAGCGCTGCCGTAACCACCCCACAAGCGGCATGACCCAGTCTCGGGCGACAGGGACATAATGCCCGCCGGGGTGCGTCAGCACCGTCGGATCCCGACACCGCTCGACCAGCGCCTGGCTGCGCTTCTCCTCGACGACGGTGTCAAGGCCGCCGAGGAAATGCAGCGTCGGCGTGGCGAGGACCGGCTCGAACAGCCACTGCAGATCCGGCGGCGTCGCATGGAACCCGGAGTAGATGATGCCGAAGTGGAGGGGGCGGTGCTCGTTGGCCGCGCGGAGGGCTTGCAGCCAGGGTGTGTGTGTGGAAATGGAAGTGGAAGTGGATGGTGGTGTGCGATATGGGTGCTCTAGAGCTGCTGTTACTAGCGAGGCCATGCAGCCGCCTTGGCTGAAGCCTAGGACCCCGTCTACGCCGCCGGCTTCGCGGATTGTGGAGGCGATGCGTTGCATTCCTTCTTCGAGGCCGCGGTATAGACCGCTTGCTTCGTCTTTGCGGAACCACTGGTGAGGTTGAGTGATGGTAAGCGAAGGAGTAAGTAAGCGAGAGGGGATAATGGACGGATGGATACTTGGATGGGATGGGGGTGAGGTCAACTTACAGCCCAGTTGTCTAGGTCGTCTTCGTCACCTTGGAGCGACGGGTCTTCCGGTGGCACGTAGCCTGGGATGTCTGATGGACGCAGCCGGTGAGGACCTGACGGGAAGACTAGAGTTGGGTGGAGGTTTAGCGGTGCTGGGGATAGCGCCTTTATTAGGAGCTTGTTGAGGGCTTTGGTTTTGGCTGAGAAAAGAGGCCCGGATTGTGTGTAGCCTGGGAAAAATATTAGCTTTCGTATCTAGAGTTTCTTGAGAGCTAGGAAGAATGCTATATAGGTGATCTTCAAATTGTTGGTGAGGATATGTTGGGGGGAGATGAGAGGGGGGGGGTGAGTTGGTCACGACATGGTCCACGTCGCTCAACGACCATCCATCCCGCGAGAGTGGATACACACCGTGAAGCATCAGAATCTTCAACTCCCTTTTGACCTTGGGAACAGTCGAAGCTGGTTTTTTCTCTGGCGCTGCGGCCACCGGCTGTTCTGCGCTGGCCATGAGGGTGTACTGACGTCGTGAGCTGCTGTGAAAAGAACGAATATAGGGAGACGTAGAACGGTATATAATCAATCTATCAAAATTCATCAACAATACTTGTGCCTGAGACCCCCGTCTAGGTTCTATGTTCTATGCCGAAAATGAAGTTGAAGTTGCGGAACTGTGATTGGTAAGCGGTGCGGCTTGGAGCCTATCTTAGTTATTTGAGACGTCTGGACCCGACTACCTACTACGGCTCCATTTCTATGACTGATCTCCATAACTACTAAGCACTTAGAGCCGCATTATAGGCAACACAGGCAAATATAAGACTCTAAGGCTTTCTAACTACCTTATAACACAACCAAGAACGTATCTATTTTTCTCTTCTTTCTTCTTTTATCTCAAATCACGAACATTATACCGAGTACACCATGAGGTAGATATTTACCTACTCGAGGTTCCACAACGTTGTAACGAACAAGATGTGTAGTGTTTTTACCATGGGTAAGCTGCGCTGCACTTATTACTATTTTATCCCGCAACAAATCATAAGTTATGCTATGTAGCCGCCTAGGGGTTTAAGGCTAAGTCATGAAGTTGTCGTTATCAATGGATGGCCAAGACTCACTCTTAGGAGGGCTACTAGTGCCGGGAGCAAATAGCAGTAATAAGACGAAGGCGCCATAACGACTTAGACGACACAGCTGATAAAATACGGCGATGCTCAGTTTCCTTGATTCATGCAGCGTACAGGACGTAAGAAGGTAGATACCGTCGCGAAGTGTTGTATCGCAAAAGTTGGCTCTATACGAAGTCCTTCACCAACGCGTGATAAACTCGTAGCACAAAGGAACTGTGGTATTGGTCGAACACGGCTCTTGACTAGCCATGAGCCCCAGATCTATGATACAGTGGTACTCCTGCCTCCCCCATGCTTCGGATCGCTTTGGCCGTCTATTATGCAAAACATAGAATGATGTGATTATCGAATTTGCCTCGCAGCTTATTTAACTTAGTGACCGCCGGACTTAGCATTAGGGTTGCGGGGGTCATTCTTCCACTCGTCGGCTGCGACACAATGTTAGTGTTTCGTCTCCTTACTCTCGGTCTTTGCAGTCTTGTGGAGAACATACACGCCATCATAGCGTTTTGAGCCGAGTTGATACCGTAGGCGATGATTAGGCCTAGAGCTACTGTTAGATACTCGAGCATACAAAAGAAGATATCGGATCTCCGGAAGCGCGTGTCGTACCGGCAGCGAAGAAAGGGGCCAATGGCTTCACTATGAGAGGGATTAGTACAACTGTGGCAAAGAAGGGACTCGTTGACCAATTGACGCACTGATAGGAGCCGGGAACTTCTTCAGGGGGGCAATTCCGAACCAAGTCATCTTGACGGTAATGAGTGGAGGGATACGGGTGTTGGTGCTGAGGTTGGCGTTGCGGTTGATGGAGAATCGGATTGAGATATCACGGCGAGCGGTTTTCCAAGGTCAAGCTCTGCGAGCACCTATCTTAGCCGAGACCGAAAACACTAAGCCTGGGTCTCTCCGGCAGAGATTGTGGCGCGTTTGCGATGTGGCTAAGTTTTGGTGGCTGGTGTCTCGTCTCATATGGATGAATGGAACTTACGCTATCTCCATTGGGCTAGTTCGGCTATTGTAGGGGTAGAATGTGGAACTTGGGGAACCCATAGGCCCAGATAAGAATTGCACCCATGTCCTTCGGGACACAACCATTATTGGTACACTATCCACCGGAGTTGATGTCATTCCTCCAGCTTTTCAGCCCACTCTAAGGTAGCTTCCGATAGCTGCTAACAGTAGGTAGCTCCAACGCATTCTCCACCTCCGCTTCCCACTTACAGCACAAGTGACGTGACGCTTGACGCTGAAACCTGGGGAGCAACCACTACCTAGACTGCTCTGCTGCTGCCCAGACGAACAAGCTTAATCCCCCAGTAGAACCTCCTCAATAACATCCCCAAGTAACCCAATTATTCTCCTCAAGAGGTTCACTGCGGGGAAGTTTCTACCTAACCAATTACCACCTGCCCTTTACTTGTCTCTCTGCAGCGGCACCACCACCTCCTCCAATTCACATTGACAGCGATTGCCTATTGAACACACGACCGAACTCGAGGCACACCCACTCCCATACCCTTGGTGTTGCGACCGCGAAGAGGACCTCACCCCCTTCGTTGGAACTCTCCTCGGACCGCTTCCCGTTCCACCTATCTTTGGTTGCTACAGCTACAATCTTAGATTGTACGCCTATTGTGCTCTTTGTTTCATCACAGCTGTTTTCTCGCTCCCGTTGCATTTGGCAGCGGTGCACTTTGGAAAACCCGTCAGCATGATTGCTCGAGGTATCGCACGCGTGGCCACGCCAATCCCCCGCTCGCTGCGGGCATTCAGCTCGACAGTTGCTCAGCAGCGGACCCCTTCGTTAGCAGATGTATCACCTGCTGGCGTCCACTCGTTCAACTCCAAGCAGAAGGAATTCAGGGAGAATCTGGTGAAAGCTCAGCAGGAGAGAGAAGCCAGTACGTCCGGTACTTTCTTAGCCCATACCCGATTTCAATATGTTTCAACCCACGCTAACGGGCTTTGCTGTAGGACAACGAGCCGAGATAGCCTCCAAGACCGAATCTGATGGAAAAGATGGGTTACTGTCCCGCGTCATCTATGGCACCAAGGAAGGCCGCGAATTGGATGCACAGCTCGAGGCAAGCTTTAGTGCCGTTTTGGCCCGTGGGAAATACGTCCATTCGATTGTCTTCCACGAGGTCAAACCCGATAAAGTGGATGAGTATGTTCAGCTTGTCGGCAACTGGTACCCCAAGATGGCTTCTATGGAGGAGAATAAGGTTCATCTAGTCGGGAGCTGGCGTACTGAAGTCGGTGATTGTGACACGTTCGGTGCGCTACCCAGTCTCTTATCTTTAATTAAAGCTGCTTGTTAACATATGACAGTCCATATCTGGGAATACCAGCGCTACCAAGGCTACCATGAGTCTCTAAACAACATTTCCAAACAACCAGGCTTCGATGAGTTCAACGCGAAACTCAAGACCCTCATCAAGCATAAGCAAACCTCGCTGATGCAAGAATTCTCTTTTTGGCCCACCACATCACCTCGTAATCTTGGTGGCGTGTTTGAACTGCGATCATATACACTCCATCCAGGTAATCTACTCGAATGGGAGACCCATTGGCGGCGTGGCCTGAAGGCTCGACGCGAAGTCATGGAGGGTGTTGGCGCTTGGTTTGTTCAGATAGGAGATCTGAACACCGTCCACCACCTATGGCAGTTCGCAAATCTGGAGGAACGAAAAGTTCGGCGAGAGCAGAGTTGGAAGCAGCAAGGTTGGGCAGAAACGGTGCATAAAACCGTTCCCCTCATTCAGACCATGAAGTCTAGGATTCTCATCCCGATGCCATGGTCACCTGTTGCTTAAATCCCGACGTGCTATTTTGGGACCATTAAGCGTTCAAAGTCTATGTGAACATCGAGGATTCCACCTCAGCACTGGTGGTCCAGGACGGAAACATGAGTTTTACCCGCAAAGTATGAGGAATTGTTGGAACTCCGAATGGCTGTATTATACCAAGAGCAGAATATTGTCCGTAATCTTTTTTATCGGCCTTTGCTTTCACATGCTGAATAGTTCAGCTCGAAACGGAGCGTTAGCCACAATTGGAAGCGGTTTTGAACCCACCCCAAGTGATGTTACATATGATTTTTCAACTTTATTGAGATGTCACGATCATATTATGCCAACGGTGTACAAGTGTGAATTTGGTCATCCCCTTGGGCATATTTACACTAACTCTTCAAAGTCAGGCAAGCGATCAGCGAGCCGGATTGAATAGTTTCACAATTCAAATCTCATTGTTTCGATGAACTGGGATTTCAAGGGTTTGATTATGATATGTATGCATTACTCTTTGAGATGCACTAGTTCTATAGTACATAGTGCTAACTTTGGAAATGGTTATGGAAATGAGAAGATTAGGGGTGAATATCTTCTTGGGTGTGATTTTTGCTGCTTCGCTTGGACATATATCCATTAGGAACTTTCCCTGTCATGACATATTCACTCTTCAAACTCTTCACCCATTACAGCAGCAAGATTCCGCCGCGCTAGACTGAGCGAGTTGGACAGCGCGCTCAGCTTCGTGGACATAGAGAGCAAGCATGGATCTGCACTCTCCACACGGACCTTCTCGCGGACATAAACCTTTTCAACCTCGCTACCTTCAATACCACTGGTACCCGCGTTCCTGCCTGCAGTGGTGCGCGATCCGCGCGTCGGATATGGATGGCTTTGCCCCGGCCCGGTCTGGGGGATAGACGTATCTGTTTCGTTGTGCCGGTATGTGAAGACCTTCTCGGCCTCGTCGTGCTCTAGTCGTCGCGCTGTCCCGATGGCCAGCGCGAACTTGATACCTAGATTCACGGGGGCGTCGGCGGGCTCGAGGGCCCGGAGGTGGAGCACCAGGCACGCGTCCTGGATGGTTACGTGGAAGGAGAGAGCGTTGCTCAGCGGGGGCACAAAAGAGGTCGACGCTGCGGAGTATTGCGTCCAGTCGCTTTCGTTGATGCTGGGACTGGTGCCGACTATACTTGCCTCTGTAACGGCTGTGCTTGGCCTGCTTGTGGCCGTTGTGGATGGAGTCTGAGCGGGCTTGAACTCTGTGATGTTCGTGGGCGAGCCTTTTAATATCGCGGATGCCTCGTCGATGCCCTGCGCTAGAAGACGCAGTTGCGAAGAGAGAAAAGCCGCCGTGCCCGAATAGTCCTTCTGCCCCTTGCGTTCTCCCTCGGTGAAGCAGAGAGACGCCAAATCCACGGCCTGCGTGAGTAATGTGTTCAGCGTCACCAATGGAGCTAGATGAATCGGGTGCGCTGGGCTGATGGCGATCGTCAAGGGCGCTGTCGTCCGTAGTTTGGTATGGATTGTCCCCTTGACGAGGCGGGCGCCGACTCTCGTCACGTGGCCCTTCACCAGCTCGGCACGTGGCGTGCTCAGCACGAGAGTGCTACCTGGGTCGATGGGCGCGAGAAGTGCGTAGCATTCTTCCAGGCCGTGTTTTAGGGATAGCAAAGTTGATTGCAAGGAGCCGAGAAGCCATATTAACTCGCGGACCTGTGTTGGTTGTGAGTGAGAGGGAGAGTTAGGGGGGCTTGGGGGCAGTGGTTGGTGAGTTCGTTGAGGAGGTTTAGGTGAGAGGCGAGGGAGCGGAGCTTGTGAATATGGTTCCACAAAGACGTAGTCATCTTCTACGAGCATAGTGATAGGGATATTGTGATGTAGTTCTTATGTTCTGCTCACTAGATATTGCGAACAGAGGGGTAAGAGATGAGTCGCCGTGTAAGAGAGACCGTACCTGTGTAGCATCCTCCTCGATTTTAAGCTGTTCTGGCGCGATGGGAGGCCAGATCTCAACAGACATAGCCGTAGCCGATAATAAGAGCCACTAGTCTAGTAAGTTGAATTGGTGTAGGTAGGCAACCATTGTCCTACCGAGCCATATCTGACAGGAGATGTTGATGTAAGTATGATGAGACGTAATGAGATGTAATTGATGATGAGAGAGCTGTAGCGCTACCCACAGATTACAGGCACCTGGATTCCGGTAAAGATGCCCCACCTAGGTACCTATAGCCATCCCGCCGAACAGGGGTTTCCATAGGTACCTAGGTACTGAGTAGTTGCAGCCCCACGTCAATTAGCTTTTTTAGACAGCTTCGAGAAACCTAAGGCTTCTATTTTCTCGGGACCCTTTTACTTTCACCATGATCCTATACATTCATGACACGCCGCTGATATGACAACGGAAGGTACACTGCTTGAACCATTTATACTTCTGCCTGGAGGATGAGCTAGGAAACAGATCAATCAGGAATCCGACTTTTCGACGTTGTTGTGCCTTGCGCCAGCTAAGATTATGGACACCGATGGCAGTCACAATTCACAGCTGCCTGGCTCAACCGCGACAAAGCTGCCGCCTATTCCCAAGGGTATGTTCGCGGTTGTAGAGGAATATCTGGCGCAGTTCCTTAGCTGAAAATGATTCCAGGGGCCACAGTTCGCAGACGAGCACTCCCTTCCGGGCCAGCAGCATCGACCAACTCGGCTCGCCGGATACATATAACACCCAAAACACCCTTTCAGTCCGTGACCACTCGTGTTCGCAAACAGCTTGATAAATACTTGCGCACTGCAGCCTCCTCGCGGAATGCCTTTACGAACAAGCTGTCTCAGAAGAAGAACGCCTCGCTGGGGGAGCGCGTGCGCCGTATCCAAGAGCAATCGCAGAGCGCCGCCACTGGTGGCCTCGGGCTTGGGCTAGAGAACTCGGGCGAGGTGCTAGTGCTGGGTACCGGACGCGCAATTCAGAAAGCTGCCGAAGTTGCGCTGTTCTTCCAGAAGCAGCCCGACTGTATTGTGCAATTGCGCACAGGAAGCGTGGCTGCCGTGGATGACGTCGTCTCCAAGGAAGAAGACGGCCTCGAAGGGGAAGTAACTGAGAGGGCCAGAATGATGAGCTCGCTCGAAGTTTCGATTAGACTCCGATGATGTCCGACTGCAATGCGCAACGCTATTAGCGCATCCCTTCTCAGGGATTGACAGCGATAGCTTCACAACCTCCATTAATCGGATGCAGTTACTGACACAGAACACCATAGTGTCAAACATAGTTCCACCCAATTAGACAACCGTCAATATAGGAACATGCATGGCTAGGACGTGGTTTATGCTCCATTACCTATAATAATAAATCTGAATTGTTTTAGCTATAGGTACGTGTCCTACCTTAGCTAAACTTGAGGTCAGCGATTCGCGGCGACCTCCAATATTCAGTAACTCTGGGACGCAACCGAAAACTTGCAACCACCAGTCGAAAAATTGGGTCCATCCGACCGGATCAACCCCGTTGCGTGAGCACTTTGATGAGGGGTCTATTCCAATCATCGCACCCGAGTCGATGAATACTTGTACTTCAACGCGGCAATAATAATATTCATTGAGCTAAACCTTTGAGAGCGTGAAACATTGGTTCTTTAATTCGCTACCCCTTATCAAGCAGACATCACTGGCTTCTAGCTTTTGAGCTTGACCCACTAATCGGTGTTCCCGAATAGAGATGCTATCATACATCATTGTCGGCGCTGGAGTTTTCGGCACCTCTACTGCGCTACATTTGAAATCACGATACCCCGATGCTGATGTGACATTAATTGATCGCCATAATCCGGATGCGCCCACACGCCCTGCTGCATCGTGGGACTGGAATAAAGTCATCCGCGCCGATTACCGTGACATTACATATTGCCGAAGTGAGCAACTTCAGTCAATCCCTGTTCCAAACTCAACCCTTTTACACTCGATGTTGCTTTGCTTGAATTGCATGTAGTAACCTTGGTTCTTCCAGTTGCCCTTGAAGCACAGGACGAGTGGCGGGCCAACCCGCTATGGAGCCAATTCTATCATGAGACTGGCATTTACTGGATAAGCCAAACTGGCTTTGCTCAAAAAGTGATAGATAACTTCAAAGAACTAGGTCGCGATGCAGAGCTGTACGCGTTACCAGTACAAGAAGCTCAGAAACTATATGGCGGTATCTTCGACAATGCGGACTACGAGGGCGTAGAGAAAGTTTTAATTAATAAGACTAGTGGGTGGGCAGCAGCCAAGGATGCTCTTCAAGCTGGAATCAAAAGAGCCATCAGCACGGGTGTGAAGTACATCACAGCGGAAATTGACCTGCTCGAGTTTGATGAAGAAGATCATTGCATAGGGGTTCGAGCTGCTGATGGAAGAACTATCACTGCCAATCGAACCATTCTTTGCACGGGAGCCTTTACACCTGTGTTACTGGAAAATAGCGCCAATAGCGTCTCTCGCGACGCGCTTAGATCTCAAGGGCGAATGATTGCCGCGGGTGTAACCACGGGCCTAGTGACGCTTGATGAAGAGACGGCAGGGATATTTAAAGAGATGCCCGTGTGTATCCAAGAGAATCCAACCCGACGGGGTATGTTTAGGCTCATAGCTCTTCCCTCGTCGCATTCGCTAATAATGATGACAGGGCCAAGTAACGGAACTCTGCCACCCATCAATGAGAATCAAATCAAATTCTGGGGCCAATCTATCTTCCAATTTCCTCAAGGGACTCCTAGTTTCTCCCGGCCACCCCCCGGCACGGATTATAGTCAGTGGGACGTACCGGACTCTCTTAAAGCGGACGTCGCCGTTGCAAATGAAGCTACTTTTGGAAAGCGCGGTACTAACTGGAAGATACACACATATCGCATATGCTGGTAAGTAATTTCTATGCTACTTTCAAGCACCCGTCGCATGCATTCTCGCATTTGGATGAATCTCCTGCGTTACTTACCCCCTCTACCCCTATAAGCAATTATTACGACTACAAGGACTAAGAATACTTCTAAAGGGACTGTGTCACGCCAAGTGAAGACTTCATCATCTCTCAACATTCAGCATGTGAAGGACTATTCATAGCAACATGCGGCTCCTTCCACGGCTGGAAATTTTTACCTGTGATCGGCGACTATGTAGTACGGATGCTAGATGACACATTAGAGCCGGATCTACAGAAAAGATGGGCTTGGGACCGGCCACTCCCAGATCATCCGGGGAAAGAATGGCCTCGCCACGATTTGAGGGACTTGATTGACAAGGTCTAAGAATACGGCCTGGGACCAGGCGATTGGGAGGGACATTTGGAGGAAGGCGGGGATGGTAAGGCGATTGTATATACGCCAATATATACGAGCTGAAGTATACCTTTCGTCCGCGCAGCCGGTAGCACCAAACATGGTGCTTCGTCTTATTACAATAACCAAGCTAGGTAATTTATATCAGCTGCTTCTGACGTCGAGCTGCATTTCCCCAGGTTTTTAATTCTCGGCTAAGTACCATGGGTTCATTTGGGCGGAGCTTGATATAAACCGCCTAATCAACCGAAGTTCACGTGCAGAGCTCGACCACTCGGAGATTTTCCTTGGCGATGACCTAGATTCCGCTTGCCCTTCCCGGCTGTGGTAACAACAGCCTCCCTATCGCTGATGACTACCTATACACGGCTGGAAACATCAAGGAGTTGTGGTCAGGGATGGATGGTATGGCGCTTATAATGTGGGCATATTGTCTCTTCTGGTACGGCTTGGCCGCCTTCAACTTTCGGCACCTACTTCTTTGCTCTCCAGCAAATCGATATGCACCATCATCGAAGACACGCGCACGCGATCGTGGTAGCTTCTGCCCTGTTCTGTAAGGTCTTACCCGGTAGTTGTGTTCTGATTTACGTTGGCATAACCTCTTTATCAGTAATAGAGACCTATAGACTAACATGATTATACCCCTAAAGGCTTGCCATCATGCGCCGCACGTGCAACCATCAAACTGGCTCCGCCGGCCAGCGTTTGCTCCAATGTTACATCAAGCCAGACCTACGACTACATTATTGTAGGTTCCGGCGCCGGTGGAATTCCGATGGCGGATCGGCTCACCGCTGCTGGTCATACCGTCCTTCTAGTTGAAAAGGGACCAGCATCTACTGGCATCTGGGGTGGTACTAGTGAGTACTTCGTCGATTTTTTTTTTCTCTCTTCCTATATATTCCGTCAAATACTGGAAGTATTTCACCGTATCGAAACTCAGGTGTCAATTGACTTTGAAGTGTCGTAGTGAAACCTGCATGGCTCAATGAGACCTCATTGACGCGATTTGACGTGCCCGGTCTCGCGAACGAGATCTGGCATAATCCTACGGGCATCATATGCACGGATGTAGACCAAATGGCAGGATGCGTGCTTGGTGGCGGCGTCGCAGTAAATTCAGGCCTATGGTGGAGACCTCACCCTGATGATTGGGATTACCTCTGGCCGCAAGGATGGAAGAGTCAAGATTTGGCCGCACCTACGGACCGAGTATTTGAGCGCATTCCCGGCACCATGATCCCGAGTATGGACGGAAAGCTTTATCTCCAGCAGGGGTTTTCTATGCTTACCAGTGGGCTCGACGCAAGTGGCTGGAAGTCGATCGTCCCGAACGACCATCCGGATCAGAAAAACTGTATGCCTTTTGAACTCCAAAATTTTCCTTCTATATACGCGGGAGAGACTCTACGCGCTGACATTGTTTGAAGTCACTTATGGCCACGCTACTCATATGTTTTCAAACGGGGAGAGAGGCGGCCCCCTAGCTACGTACTTGGTATCCGCTAGCGAGCGCAAGGAGTTTACACTGTGGATGAATACCACTGCGAAGCGAGTAGTACGCACAGGTGGCCATGCTACGGGAATTGAAATTGAATGCAGTCCGAATTCGAAAGGGCATGCCGGCGTGGTCTCTGTAACACCTGGCACCGGCCGCGTGATATTATCCGCTGGTGCTTTCGGGACTGCAAAATTGCTTCTGAGAAGTACGAACCGAATTCCTATAGCCAACAGATATATATACCTGCCAGACTAATATTTTGAAGGCGGCATTGGGCCGAGTGACCAGTTAACAATCGTCAAGAATTCTACAGACGGGCCTACGATGATCGCCCCAGACTCATGGATCAACCTTCCCGTTGGATATAATCTGGATGATCATGTCGGGGTGAGTAACGACTATTTCGAGCGATAATACACAACTACGAACTAACGCCTTTCCCAGACCGATATCGAAGTTGCCCATCCTAGTGTCGTATTCTACGACTTCTACGGCGCATGGGACAAGCCCATATTAAACGATACGGAAGAATACATAGGTAATCGCCAACCTATATCAATGATTTTCTATGGCGCTAAACACTCCCGTAGAGAATCGGACTGGCATCCTAACCCAGGCCGCGCCTAATTTAGGCCCAATCGTAAGTCATCCCATAGCGTTCTAGTATACTGAATTCTAGTTAATTTAATATATAGTTCTGGGAGATTATCCCGGGCGCTGATGGGGTTGGCAGACATCTACACTGGCAGGCGCGCGTTGAGGGCTCAACAAATAGTCAGCCGCCGTATTCTTCATGCGTAAATAATTTTAATGTTTTTTTCTAATTGGTAAAATAGCGTCTATGACAATCACACAATACCTTGGCACGGGGGCAAAGTCGCGAGGGCGCATGACGATTACCGCAGCGCTGAACACTCGCGTCGCCACCTCTCCGTACCTCAACGATCCCGCTGATAAGGCAGCTGTCATCAAGGGTCTAGAAAATGTGCAGAAGTACTTCGAGCCCATCGCGAACCTAACCTGGATTCGGCCAGCGCCTGGTCAAAATGCTACGGCGTATGTGAACTCGGTGAGTTACACTTAGCTCTTCTTGACGATGATGCTCGTTTGGGATTACACGGTCCCTAGAGAACAAGACTAACGTTGAGTTCTCTGGAAGATTCCTGCGATTCCTTCATCCCGCTGCTCGAACCACTGGGTCGGAACCGCGAAGATGGGATTGGACGATGGACGCAGGGAGAATGGAACTGCAGTTGTTGATACTGATACCAAGGTCTACGGCATGGATAATCTATTTGTTGTCGACGCCTCAATCTTCCCCGGTATGATGACGGGTAATCCTTCGGCTATGATTGTGAGCGCTTCTGAGCACGCAGCGGACCGCATTCTTACTTTGAAGGCGAATACGTTTTAATATTTAAGAGGGGGCGGTGGGGGACTGGAAACGACGAGAAATATTAAGTCTGCATGGTATCACTTATCTACAGCACGTTAAAATTGATATTCTCAAATACTTTTCAGACTGCGAAGCGCAATACGCTCTTCGCAATTTTTTTAATAGTTATTCTTCTATGCTACACCTTTTCCCCCAATGCTACATATTATGGTATCGTACTAGTAAGTTGAGACTGGCATCTAATAATTCTACGACCCCTTAGGTGGAATCACTGTTGCCGTCGAGATATGGCGACGACTCAACCTTGGTCTCGCTTCCGGCACAATCCTCGTGAGACTCCTCATCACACTCCCGGCGCAATCTCTCGGTCTCCGTCGGCTCCCATCCAAAGAGGCTCACGCAGAGATCGCAGAAATCCTCCTGGCTGGTCATAACGCTCCAAGACGTTTTATCGAGATGTGAAAGAAAATCGCGCACCTCGTGGCTCAAGAGTAGAAGCTGGGTCTCGAGCCCGTGCATTGCGCCCTTTTTACCTGGATCCTCTTCGTCAGTGGAGCGATCGAGAATCGACATCTTGCGCTTTGTGAGCCTTGCGGCGTTTATATCGGTACACAAAGCTAGAAGCGGCAAACAGATAGAGAAATTAGTAAGGTTCGATATCACGTCGTATTGGCATAGGGACATGCAACCGCAATTACTCTGGATTCTGCACATGGTTAGTTTAGTGTCGAGAGTTCTTGTTGGTATGTAGATTGGTGTGTAATTTGATTGGTAAGTTAAGATGATGGTGAGATAAAAGTTAATTGGTATCAGAGCTAATTTGGTTTATTTATATATCCTCGCTATAACAATTTATGTCAAGATACGATGGAGTTGTTTTATTAACATGTATCCCAACGAAGTCTTTGTTGCTTAACTAAGCTGTAGTCCCATTCTCCCATCAAAATACTTGGGATGTAACACAAAGAGGCATTAAGGAAACTCAGCGCTCCGCACAAGCAAAACAAAACAAATAAAGCCCTTTTGACTGATTTTGACTGATTTGGGCCTTGATTTCGATGTATTTAACTGATTTGGCTAGTTTTCGTATTTAACTTGGCTTAGTTACTTGCCAAATATATAGGCCAAACAAAAATTTAGCCCTCAGCGCTTTTTTTTACTCCGAATAGCGGCCTAAAAGCCTTCGAATGTCTTCGTAGCTATATAGCTATACAGCCATACAGGCTATACACTAACGCGGTCAACGCGGTCAACGCGGTCAACACAATAGCTAGCGAAGTTAGATAATCTTAGGTGCAGAGGTAAGCAAGGGTAGATAGGTAGAGGTAGATAGGTAGAGGTAGATAGGTAGAGGTAGATAGGTAGAGGTAGATAAGTAGAGGTTATGTTAGTCAGAGAAACCTTTAAGTCAACAGCTAACCTTTTCTCATCAAAAAACCCCT
This sequence comes from Xylaria sp. FL1042, assembly GCA_022495085.1. Lineage (NCBI taxonomy): Eukaryota > Fungi > Ascomycota > Sordariomycetes > Xylariales > Xylariaceae > Xylaria > Xylaria sp. FL1042. Next base: position 43,211 of record MU380169.1, on the reverse strand, counting down.
GTAAAAAATACAAAAAAATACAAGGAATTGCTTGAATCAATTATTTGCAATTAATTATATAAAATAATAATCGTCTGTTTGATCTGAGAAATAATTCAGATAATTTTTTTTCTCGTTGTTTTGTTTTGGCTGGACAAGTTATCTGTCAGTCAAACCAAATATTGTTTTGCTTATGCGGAGCGCTGAGGGAAACTGATAATAGTACAATCGCAAAGACGTATAACAGCCCACCTTCGACTGCCGTTATCTAATAGTAGGTATGACAAGGAGGAAAGGAAAAAAAATCTATTTTCTAGCTATTTTCTATCATACCCGTCCGGTGGAAGTAGGTTCTAGCCCTAATATATGGATCAAGCTTCCAGTAACTATTAGTCAGATGATCTGCTAGTTGGGTCCTTTGTGACCCCTTTTCCTTCTCCTCTGGGCTATTAGCCGCCAAAGACGCCCACTCTATTGTACATTTCTCGAACTCACCTGTGAGTTCATCCCTCTCCTTCTTGATCTCTGCTCTCTTCTCCGACTCGTCTAGTCTTGCGTTCTCGCCCTCTACGGGCTCGATGTATTGATATTCGAAGGTATCCTCGCCGCCGTAACTTGTCTGTAGGTTCTCTTGGGAAATGTGCTGCAAGAGATCTGCTGATTTCCGTGTGAAATGGATTTTGGATGCGATGACCGGATCTAACCAGCCCTTTATGATGTTCCATATTCCTGTGTCACTGTGAGCACACTGATCTCTGAGAGAAGGAAATAGAGAAAGGTACGAACCCCAAAATATGAACGGCGCATTGTGTATAAGGACAAGGCCAAGAGTCTCGGGATATCTCGCCTCGAAAACGGACACAAGGAACTTGACGACGTGGAAGTCCATGTTCTTCATTCCGAATCCCGTCATGTCGAAGATAAGACAGCACTTATCATCCGGAGGCTTCATCAAGATTCTGAGGCTTTCGATATTATGCAAGATGTATGTCTCCATAGCCTCTCCCGACTGCGCACTTGGGTCGTGTAATCGGACCTTGATAACATAGACAATGCGATTCTCCTTATCCTTCGAATGCACGTAACTCTTACCAGAGCGATACTGCGAGATGAAGCCTTGGTCGTCTGCCGAGGGATCCTTTTTCAGCCCCACGCTTTCGCCGTTGTGGACGATTATCTCAACTAAGTTCCTCTCGAGGCGCCAGTTGATAGCCGAGACGAGCATTATCATTGCCTTCTCAACATCCCATTTTCGCGCTCGCAGAAACCGTAACACGAGTGCGTCCGGGTGCTCCGATAATACGAAGCCCCAGAGCCCCTCGCGGAAAGTCTCAGGAGACTTGTCGCTCATGTGTTTTCGCAATTCACTGGTAAGGTCTGGCACTGGCTTTGAGGAGCCGCAATTCTCGAGATTGTTGGGGCCGCAAAGACGGAGTAGGTGTATCCATGCCTGTTGTAGCTTCTGCTCCTCGTCTAGCGTGAGGTTGCCTAGGGTGCCTGGAGGGAGAGCTTTTACAGCCATGATGAATTATCGGTGAAGCTTACACTGGCTTATTGGGCAGTGTTTCTACCCTCTTTACGAGAGCCAAGGACGGCTGAGTAAGATATAAGTGGTGGATTACTTAGCCTCTGTGTCCGTTTACATAACAAACCCGACCAAAAGAGACAGCCTGGGGGACCGCTCCTGATGCGGATAAATACAGTCTATTTATCGGTGTCTTGTTAGAACTATCCCTAGATATCTTAGCGCGAAGCCACAACGTTTTTTATCGCGTCGATTTAGACGAGATGAGCACTCTCGCTAGGGCAAAAGAATGAGGGGACCTTCACCGTCACATGCTACCATGTTACCATGTTACCTTGAGAAAAAGCCCCCAACGCCTCGGAAAGGGGCACTGCATTTTTCGCCCTAGTGCTGTATTTTCTCCTGCGATTTCCTCATTCCGGTGAAACATAACGCATAGGAAGGCTGCTTCTGGATCACGATGGACGAGCCAACGGCTTGAACTATCTATCTGCAAGGCCCACACTTTGCCCAACGCTGGACGAGCTTGCGAGCTACCCCACGACTTGGCCGAGCCCATTACCCCAGAAATGGACCCCAGAAAACGACTTGAGTATGTAAGTAAGACTCTCGGCGTACGTTGACTTAGCCTTCCCCGGGATCGACTTCGCGGGGTTGATGATCTTAGGCCCTCGCCAGCGCTAGACTAGTGTAGGAATCTATCGCTCTCTGTCTTTGGTCAGCAGAGCGCTTGAGCTATTACCGCGTCCAATCGCCTATGCATATAATTGTAAGCATAGTGACGTCACCCGTGTGCGCGAGAGTGGCGTCCACCGCTTTGGAATTAGTAAATGAATCTAATGTGGTAACTACTAGAAATGGATTTACGTGCAAGGTAAGTGGCTATAGTAGTTTATTCGAGATACATGGCGCTAAGTGTTGAGTCTGACCATCTCACATCATACCATGCTATCAGAAGTATTAGCTCTTCGAATAGCACGTTATGCTTATGAAGGCGTCATAATAATGGAATAGTCAACATGTCTATTATATGCTTATGGACTAGCCATAGCTGATACACCATAGGTATATCCCACTAAGTTCTACATCTTGTAACTCATGCTACACGAAATACAAATCTTGGAGGTTTCCCCATTTGGCTCCCGCCATATCGGCGAAGTAGTTTCTCTTGGGGCTCCATTGTTCGGTGCCTCCCCTAGGAAATACCCTACCTGCCTTCTTGATATACGTCGAGGATAAGCTCATCATGGGCTTCTCTTCCATGGCTTTAGACGGCCTCGGCACGATGACTTTGGCCTTCTTTTGCTCCATCACGCGAAGTAGACGGATGAAAAGATGAGCGCTGACGTCTGCGCCGAGAGTCCATGATGCGTCTTCGTAGCCCGTCATGAATAGTAGATTTGGCACGTCTTCAAGCATGGCTGCCTTCCATGCGAACTTGTCACTGAATTTGAATTCCTTGCCATCGACGGAGAACTGGATGCCCCCACCGAATTTTAGCTTTAGGCCTGTGGCCGTCACGATGACGTCGGGGTGTAGGGCCGATCCAGACTCCAGCTCGATGCTGTTTGTGGTAATCGTCTTGATCTTGTCGGTAACAACGTCCGCCTTGCCGGAACGGAGAGCGGCAAAAAAGTCGCCGTTCATACAGGCGCAGAATCGTTGCTCCCATGGGTTGTAATTAGGCTTAAAATGAGGATCCCACTGGATGCTAGGAGGCAATTGCCGTATTGTTAGCCTTCTTATATACTTCTTGGCTAGTCCAGGAAAAGTTCTGCAGAACCAGGTTGACAAGTAACTCGAGAGGAGCCACATGGTCCTGTTTAATCTCTGTGCAATCGCCGCGGGTAGGATGGCAAACATCAGCCTCATTACGATGCTGCTCGAAGGCAGCGAGAATACATATCCTGGACTTCTCTGCAACATAGTCGCGCGTTCGGCCTTGTCGGTGATAGATGGGAGAATGGTGACGGCAGTGGCTCCACTCCCTATGATTACGACATCCTTTCCAGTGTAGTCGTAGTCTTTCGGCCAAAACTGGGGGTGAATGACTTTGCCCTTGAAATTCTCAATGCCGGGAATGACAGTTTGCATGGGCGTTTCATAGTCGTAGTAGCCAGTACCGAGAAGCACAAAGCGCGATCTGAAGATGGAGGGCGTCTCTTTACCAGCTATATTGACATGAAAGACCCATTTTTGCAGTGCTGAATCCCAGTCTGCGGTCTCGACCTTGTGATGATAGCGAATATGCTTGTCTATGCCAGCAGACTGTGCCGACTCGATGAGATACTCCTTTATCTGCGGGCCACCTCCCATAGTTCCTATGCCCTTCCACGGACTCCAGGGTAAGCCGAATGTGAATATGTCAGAGTCGGATCTAATGCCCGGGTACCGGAAGAGATCCCACTATAACAATCAGAGTCAGTTACCGCGGTCTCGAAGGTGATTGATGAGAGTTACTCACAGTACCTCCCATAGAGTCACGATTTTCCAGGATAACATATTTCAGGCCCGGAGGACCTTGGGCCTGAATCCGATAGGCTGCATTAATGCCAGAAATACCTGCACCGACAATGACAACATCAAAGTCCAAAGTGGTGGGCGCCGCACCCGACGACGGGTCGTCAGTGGAAAGTGCGGCGGCCATAGAGTAAGCTGGAACTATCGGACTGGTAGAGTAAGGACTGTAGATAGAGAATGACTTTCCTGATTCAAAGAACAATCAAAGGTGTATTAAATGTAGGGAACGGATGAACCAGAGGTAGAGAGAGTGAGGTTTCGACGGGAGCCGATATCACCGCTTCACCAGCGGCCAGACTCTGCAAGGAGAGCTAGTCTAGCAATCGGACGACGCCAATGGGATCCACATGGGGTCCTTCAAGGACACTACGGATTTCGACGCGACTCGCATGATTAACATGACGACGGTGTGAGTTGTCGCAATCATTGAGGGGAAGAGCGGCCAAGACCGCGGGACAAATCCGTGCCGAGGAATAACAAGATATCTACCTAGGTAACTAGATACAAATGTTGTTGCCTAGGTAGGTTCGGTAGATGACAAAAGATATAAACACACAGGTCTTAATCGGATCATTTTCTTTTGATATGGAACCTCTATCGCAAGCAGGCACCCAAAGAGGAAACGATCTCCTTTCTATAGGATACTAATTTGGCTCACATCATGGACCAACTACTTAGTAGATATGCGAAACCGAAGCCGAGTGATACATGAGGGGGTTAAGGGTACAATCTTGAGAGGTATCTTTTTTGCACCAGAGGTACCCTTGGCACTAGTTGTAACCCCTAGAACCCACAAATCGGCTGTTTCCGAGCTGCCCCTGTGTTCTAGTGTAGATAGTGGGGGGAGGGGGCCAATGCTATTAGATAGCGGAATCTTCTTCATAAGTTGTGATAGCTAAGGTGAATGTTCACTGGAGTGCTATGGCAGCTAAGCCATAGCTGCCGCTAACGTTGTGCAGCCCCTACCTAGGTAGGTCAAGGGCTCACATATTATTGGGATCGGACTGCTTGATGTATAGAACAAAATTGTGCGGGAGAAAGCATACGCGATATATACGACTCAAAGAAGTCTTGAATCCATCCTTGAAGCCCCCGTTTTAGCCCTTGTAGTACTAGTTTTCTTGAACTGACGGGCATCCCATAGATGTCGACACGATTTGCTTGTTCTTCTATTCATGTTACTGATCTAGGTAGTGACTATATTATTCGTTAAGAACTATCTAGATGTAGCGCTGTTGTGCTAGTGAAAAAAGCTTTCGCATCTCGGACTGCCGCTTCGGCCTCCTTGTTGAAGCCCATTCTTGGTCCAAGTAATAGAATGTCATGTGGACAACGTTTTGACATGACTAAATGTACAGGCCAACCTTGCTGCTCAAAAGCTTTAGATAAAGCCTTGATATCATCACACAGCACCTCGCGGTCTCCTGCGTGTACGAACATGGGGATCTTAGTGCTCATTTTGAAAGGGTGATGTAGTGGCGATAGATAGGGGCCTGCTCCATCGATTGACCCATAAGCAGTGATCGTGCGGCCTCCCCAGCGTGCGAACTCAGCACTCAAATAATCGGACGCATAGTTAGGCGACTTTGTGATATCCAAAGTCACGTCCAATGCTGCACTCACGTCTGTCCACGGAGACCAGAGCATAGCCGCAGCGGGTTGTGGAATATTAAGCTCGTGACCATACTCGTTGATGTAGCGCAGCAACCCGAGCACAAGATTTCCACCCGCTGAGTCGCCGGAAAATATGATTCGAGAGGCCGGAATGCCCATCTCGATGACCAGATGGAGATACGAGGTCAAGGCGTCCTGCAGCGCTGCCGGGAAGTGCCCGTCTTTGTGACTAGACAATCTGTACTGCGGCGTAAATATATGCGTGCAACCCATGTGTCTCACAAGGGTCCGAGCTAGGTATCCGGTATCATGATCTCGCCCGTCGCCAATGACAAAGGCGCCACCGTGGAAATGTAGAACTACCGTATTTCTCTGGCTAGTCACTTCGGCGGAGGATGGTCGTGCCGGTGTCCATGTAGCACCGATCGCCTCCGGCCGTATCTTGGGGTCGCTCAAAGGACCTTTGTACGATTTAGATTTCGGATGAATGACTTCAAATCTGTTTCGTTCACGGCCAGGCTTGAGTTTCAAACGGTCTCCGGCAAGGAAAAGAGACCAGTAAACTAGGAGTAGTCGGATGGTACGCACGCGCACAGCCTGGTTGAAAGTCCATCCCTGAACTGGACGCCCCCAGGACGGTAGACAGCGGAGGATGTCTAAGAGGTAATAGAGAAGTAAGAGAGGAGTAGAGGCGAGAATAGAAAGGAGGCGCGCCATCTTAGCTTTGCATACAATGTTTTTGCTTCCAATTTTGCCTATTGCGAGAGAATATGAAGTATATAAACGAAAGCTTCTAAGCTTATAGTATCAACTGAGAGCGCTTCTACGAAGCTAGCATAATTCATCTTTGTACTATAAATCCCCTTTTAAAATAGAGAAGGTGTAATTAAGTACCACATGGCACGACATGCCTCGGCAGCGTCTTGCATCCGGAACAAGGTATGTACCTACCTAGTGTGGATTGGAAGGATCCATATCTAAATGGTTACGGTTTAGATGGACCCCTGGATCCCATGTACTACAGCAGTACACTACCTAAGTACTTAGGGTACTATGTAGCGTCTTGTTAGTGCCGTGCAGATCGACCCGCCAGCACGGGCCGCTAGAGGATTTAAGCGTTGTAGGTTAGGTAACCTTAAGGTTACCTACTTAGGTACTTACTATCATATTACAAAAAAGAGAATCGAAAGAATATCAATCTTGCTTGGAGAGGTTGGACGCATCAAAACAATACTATGTAAAACTACCTAGGTACCTAAGTACTTTACGCTGTGCGAACAATTGGCCTCTGCTTATTAATATCCTATCCTTTCAATGACGAGCGGCCGAGAGTATCCCGGATCAGTTCCTGTATCCAGGTCGGCCAACCCCTGATGGCAGAAATCATCGTTGCCGACTTCGGAATAATCAACTGGCCAGCCCGCCGGCTCTTGATCTGCCTCACAATCGGTTCAGCTACCTGTTCGCCCGTGAGCATACGGACGCCAGATTTTTCGAGGTGATTGGCCCATCCCTCAATAAGAGGGGTGCGGACGAAGTTGGGGTGAACCACTGTAGTTAGGACGTTCGGCGCGTTGTAACAATGCTTGAGTTCGCTTGTGAGCGACTCGTGGAAAGCTAGGGCTGCCGCTTTCGAGGCAGAATAGTCAGCGGCGGTAGGCAATGCCACAAAAGAGGCAATGCTAGCGATCGTGACAACATGACCCTTGTTCATCTTGATCATGTTCGGTAGGAATTGCTGGACCGTGAACCAGTGTGAAATGGAATTGACACCAAATATCTTGCGTAAATAGGACTCTGGCATCTTGAGAATCGGCATCGGACTGGTAATGCCGGCATTGTTGATGAGAATAGACGGGTGTCCGATTGCGCGGCGGACGGCCTCCGCGGCCTCAGCCACAGACTCGGAAGATGTTACATCACACTTGAAGAAGCGAATACGAGGGTTGCTTTCCATCGACTTGGGCATGTCTTGGATATCGAGAACAGCCACGCGCACGCCAATCGCGACGAGTTTCTCCACCACTAGCTTTCCAATACCGCTGGAGCCCCCGGTGACGACGGCGATTTCATTGGGCCAATCCCATCCTTTGCTCGCCGTCATTCGCCACGAGTTGGCAGCCATCACATTCAAAGCCCGGTTCAGCCGACGTATGATACCCAGCGCGAAGAGAACACGCAGCACTGTTCCGGCGGTACCGAGGTCGAAATTTGGGGGCGGCCCCTGCAGGCCAGGCAGTCTGCCTGCAAGATTCGAAACAATATCGCGTACGGCATCTGGAGCTCGTGTAACCGCAAGAAGGAGTGATCCAGACAAGAGAGGCGAAAAGATGAGGTCTCGTAACGGCGGTCCCAGGTCAAGGAGAGGGGAATACAGTATCGACGAAGGCATAATGAATTGATAACGCCTACTTATCTAGTTTTTGGCGCAGTACAAATATTTCCAAAATGACCGAATCTAAAATAGGGGAGATGGCTTTCCATCCATCAAAGGTGCGAGGATATTCGAAGCCATTTGAATCAATATTTAACCACGATGATATATATCACTGGTCATTGACTATCAGCAGACAGAAGACCCCCGTCGCAGCTCAGTAATCTAGTGTAGGTTTGGGATACATACTAGGCAGCTACGTTGAATTAGTGTCGTGTACGGAGTAAGTACCTCGGCTTCTGACGATGCTTGGCTGCTGCCAAGAAGGGAGGGCGATATTCGGAATCTAAGCCACTTGGAGCTGTAAAAATATCGGATCAGTGGGGAGCTGAAGGCTAAAAGGGGGGTTTTTAGGTCCCACTGAGCATTTCAGTCGCTGCATATATCAACATTCACTTATCATTTGCGTATCTCATCCCGCATATCCCCATATTTCCGCTCCCACATCTGCGGTTCCCTCGCTATCCCTTCTTGCGTCTTGGTATTGCCGAGATGGTTTTCCCCGGGCGCTTCAGTACTGGTTGTAAGCGCTGTCGGCAGCGCAAGGTCAAAGTGAGTTAGTCCATATCGGTATTCGGGGCCGTGAGGGGAACATCTCGACCTCGCCTTACTAGAGCTCCAAGAGGCTAGAGGCTCATGTGTGGCTAACGCCGTGCCTTTCTCCGGATCAGTGCGACGAAGGCCGGCCGTCATGTCGGCGCTGCATCATCTACGGAAAACCCTGTCCAGGTTACTCTGATCAATTTCATTTCCGCTTCGATAAGGCCTCGTCGAATCATCAAGGGAGTTCGTCGCCGCAAGAGCGACGTCAAGAAGCATCTCAATCACCATGTCAAGCGCGGGCGCAACCACGGAATGCCAGCGGCGATCAGGCTGTTGTGCGGACTACCAGTGCTTCAAGACAGCCTAGTATCACGCCCCAATTGGAGGTCTCATACGACGATGTATCATTATGCTATTTTGTTCGTCGCTTCGTGACACCGGATGAGAATGACAACCTCCCAGGCCATTTGAGCTTCCTTCCAAGTCTGTTCAATCACGAAGGACATGGCCTTCTAGAGCTAGCCACGCTGAGCGTTGCGCAGATGGCAGCCTATAATCAGTTTCGTGGCGACAAGTTCCGAATTCAATCATACCAAAACTATGGACGTGCATTACGAACATTACAGAAGACCATCCAGACCGAAGATGAAGTTACTGACGATAGGGTGCTTGCTGCAGTCTTACTTTTGTGCATGTTCAAGGTAAATAATTACAAACAATAGCAACTTCCAAAGTCTGTCATGCCCTAACAGCTGAATAGGATATTGGCGAGGAAAGCTGGGGCGATCCAAGCGAACATGCTTCAGGTTTATACTATCTTCTGGAAAAAAGAGGTATGGAGCAACTCTGCACGGGTAGGGGTTTTGAGTTGTTCCTTCTAGCGCTTCTCAAACTTGTAAGTCTACTGCTAGGACTAGCACACAGCTTTATACAGCCAGGTATTCGGAACATGGATGTTAACGGTCTCTAACAGCAAGTCTACACCTTCTTACATCAAGACAACAAGTACAGTGACCCAGGAGGCTTGGTCGCCTTGCTCGGCCTTCTTGATCCAATGATGCGTGCTATGTCCTTGATGACGAAAACTTTATCCTTGCGACAAAGCCTGCTGGAATGCGCTGCAAACCTAAAAAAAGGAGGTGAGCTGAATGGAAATCTATCACAATCAGAGCGCGATGGGGATTCGGAGGAGATGGATCAGTCCACCTTACGAGCATGCTTTGAAGCGCTCGAAGAGTTCGATAGCTGGGATACAGACGCTGAACCATATTGGAAAACTACTTTCGCAGGCCGGAACATGCCAGCTGCCCTGGGCGAACTTGCAACAGGGGGGACCTACTACGACCCTAAAACTGCCTGCATTATCATATTGGTTCGTGCTGCGCGTTTGATACTATTGCTAAGCATATTGGAGTACTATAATGTGATTCGAGTCTCGTGCAGTGAGGCAGAGATCTGGAGGGTCGGCGATCAAGAGGCGTGGGCGAATTGCATTCCCATTTTGGAGAAAACTATTCGCCTCTCGATCGACGACATGCTATATTGCGTACCATTCGCCATGGGAGACCTCGGTCCAGATGGACGTCCCGTCTCTATACCCCAGGATGGGGCTGCTGCATTAGTCGTTTTTCAACCCATAAGGCTGGTGACATACTGCGCTTACGCAACACCGGAGCAACGGCGGTCCAGTCAGGAGATACTTAATCGTAGTAAGTAATAGTCATTATCATGTCCTGCCTAGTCTGATCACCCTGTCTCGAAATTTCCCACATCTCCAAACCACCCACATGTCAGACTAGAAATGACGATAACTGACTCAGACCGCTGTAGTGAAATCCGCCATTGGAATCAGAGCGGCCTTGTCATGGGAGCAACAAGCAGCCACGTCAGCACCCCCTCGGCCCGGTACTCAAAGCCTAATTCGAGCCATGGCGTTACTCGCAATACCTGAGACGCCAACACCGTCACCACCATCGTATTAAAAACATTATTTGAGTAAGGGACAAAGACCTCCTTGCGGTTATACTCGATTCCAAATGTACAGAATTAAGCCATACGATGATGCAATGCCGAGGTATCTATCGCAGATCTTGTTCTACGATATTGATGACCTAATGTCAGTTAATTCTTGTGGAAAACTTGTACATTGGTGTCTCGAAATACGGATCACGAAGTGCTTTTGAATTATTCTCGTCACATTGTTTCGGTACTAGTTTGCGAAGCCTGGTTGCTCGCCGGCGATGTGGTTAATAGGCTAACTTGAGGCGATATTAGGAAGCTAGTGTACCCTATGTAATCGTATACTATAATTATATGGCATAATTAGTGCAGGAAATGGAGACCAGGTCTACAGGAATTTCCTTGCAGTATATTGTATATCAACCTCGCAAACCTGGTATATATATACGATTCTATGCTACACGTCGTGTCAACTTATCTCTCGCAGGCTAAACCCGAAGTGGCTTCAGTTTGCGATGTGCAGTGTCCAATGCTATGTCAAATCAAGTTAAGAGCCCAGAATAATAACCCAAATTGCAAGTCGCGCACGTGGGGCGCTCCACAACTCCCCAAAGCTTCGGCATATTAAACTATCACTAGGCAGAACTTTGTGATACTCACGATGGACAAGATGGGATTGTACCTCGCTCTAGCGCTCTTCTATGGTGATCATAGCAAGCCTCAGCCCTTGGCGAACAATTATAGTGTATATTTCCAAATCTGGCGCTCCATATCTGTAAATTCCGGGTTCAAATATGGATCACCGGTCCCTTAAGCGCTGTCAAAAGCGGCAAAGCGACGTCACAGCCGTCGCCGCCAATGTCCCAACAATCCTATCGTGAGTAACTGCAGTGAACTTTACGCTTGAGCTTTCACGTGAACCGTATCTTGGTGGGGGGGCTTTGATACATACTTCTGTTTACCAAAGCCAGATTTACCGTAGCCGCGAAGTACCCCATCTTGACCCTTTGTACTTCCTGATGCCTAGTACTCGCCCAGCTCAGCATACGTTAGTCATTGGGGGTAAGTTATCCTCGGGTCATTAGCTTAAACGAAAGCGCGTCCTGGAAACGAGGGAAAGAAAATCCTACAAGGCTATGTTGAAATCCGCTACTTAAGACCTATCTTTTCGAATTAACCACTTGCTTCCGAGTATAGTGTTTCGTCTTTATCAAAAAGATAGATTGTCCCTCCATTTTCTCCTCATCACGAATTAGCTTGCCAATTTGTCTCCCGTCGCCATGGGTGTTGCAACTCAGGTTTTCAGCTTGCCGAGTCTCACTCTGGCAGCTGCCATTGAGTCCTTTGCCGTTATCAAGTTCTATGCAGAACCATTTTCTAGATTCTTCAACTTGAAGGCGACTGCCCATCTGGAGATTGTGGGCTTGATATTTCTCGCAAATTATACATTCGCTGCCCTGTTCTGGGGGTTCATTTACCCCAAATTCCTCAGCCCGTTAAGGCACCTTGACGGCCCAAGAGTAGGTAGACATCTATACGAGACTCTATCAGGAGATATGGATAAAATGCTCACTGAGTCTATCTAGAATCTTATCAGCATCGCTTATAGGGGTCTGGTCACAAACGACAGGCCGCCAGGGGATCTCTTTCTTGACCTAATCAAGAAGTACCCAAATCAAGAGATTCTTAGCCTTAGCGCCTTTGATTATCAAGTTGTGCTTACAAAACCAAGGATGCTGGCTGATTTGCTTGTCCATAAGCCGTACGACTTCATCAAGCCACCTAAAATTAGTGGGTTTCTGCGACATGTTCTCGGCGACGGACTTATCATGGTTGAGGGCGACCAGCATAAATTCCTGCGCAAGAACACCATGCCAGCCTTCAGCTTTCGCCACATCAAGGACCTATATCCCATGATGTGGACGAAATCCGCCCTGATGTGTGACGCACTCCAAGAAGCTCTTGAGACGGGAGAGGGTAAAGACACCAAAGCCATTGACCTCTCAAACTGGACTAGCAGGGTCACTCTCGACATCATTGGGGTGGCAGGTATGGGTCGAGAGTTCAATATGTTGAAGAAATCAGAGGATCCGATTCTTAACATCTACGAGCAGCTGCTCGAACCTAATCCCGAGAAGCTTGCATTCGCCATGTCCTCGATTCTCTTTGGTCTGCACTTCGTGAGGCTACTTCCGTGGAAGATGAACAGCCTGTTCAAGTATTTGACCACTACTCTTAGCGACCTTTGTATGCCCATGTTACAAGAGAAGAAAGACGCAATTTTCAATTCGAAAGATGACAACTTCGATATTCTCTCTCTTCTCATCAAATCAGGCAACTTTACTGATGCTCAACTCAGAGATCAGCTCTTGACGTTTTTAGCTGCCGGGTATGTTACATACTAGAAAACCCCCCATACTATCATACTATACTATGGCATTTCATTCTACTAATCCCATTTTATCAGACACGAGACAACATCATCCGCTCTTAGTTGGGCATGTTACCTGCTTTCTAAATACCCGGATTTCCAGGATAAGCTTCGAGAAGAGATTCGCCAGGCACTACCGGATGACATGGTGATTGACAAGTCCACCGATCTGGCTAGTATTCTCGAGCCATTGCCCTACCTCAACGGTATCATGCATGAGACACTACGCTTATACCCGACGGTGCCCTTGACGAAGCGCCAAGCCATCCGCGACTCGAATCTAGGCGGCCAGGTCATTCCCAAGGGTGTGACCGTCGTCCTCTCCTTGTGGCTCATGAACCGCTCGCCTGAAGTCTGGGGTCCTGAGGCGGGCGAATTCAGACCCGAGCGATGGATCACCTCTGGCAAGCCGAACTCGAACGGCGGAGCTAATAGCAACTATGAGTTCCTGACGTTCCTCCACGGGCCGCGAAGCTGTATTGGACAGGGGTTTGCCAAGGCAGAGATGCGTTGTCTTCTCGCTTCGATGATCCGCACTTTCTCTTGGGAGCTTGCTATGGATGATGGGAAGATCATACCCAGGGGCGCTATTACCATCAAGCCGGCGAATGGCTTGCTCCTCAAGCTTAAACCGCTACGTGCATGAAGGTACGCTACATCTGATAGGAGAAATATTTCGTAATTATATGCGTTCTCTCAAATGATTTTGGAGGTTGGGGTGTAGTTTGTTTATACCTCTGATGATGTCTCTATATATATCGACCATGTCATTCACCACTTGGGACGAGTTGCGATTATGAGAGTAACACGTCAGCGACTATTAAGATAATGCCCAATTAATAAGAATCAGTCGGTAAACAAGAAAGCCGTGAATTTTCTCTTGTGGTGTCTTGTGTGCTATTGTCTTATACTCAGAGCCCTGGTGCCTCGGATGTGAAATAAATGAAGCTATTTAGGCATCTAAGACATTGAGTTAAACGCCAAAACAGAGAGTCCAAGGCCAAAAGAGATGCTGTACATAAAGCCTGGCTTCTAGAAGGCCATGAGAGTCTTCTGTATGGTCAAAGGCCCATGCAGTCATAGACTATTATTCTCATTGAGCGGTTCTTGAAGCCCTGAATTCAGCCCTTGTGACACCTAGTTACATGCTAGGAATATTGGATAGGGTAATGATAACAGTTATGGTGGCGGCTATAAAGACGAAATTGGTGCTGGCGAGCATCTGAGTGTCTGAATTGATGAGTCCCGTCAGGTCTAGATATTCAGCGAAACAACTGGTGATGTATACTACGGCGGCCCATAGCTCCAGGTGTGCCAAAACCCTACCTATAGATACACCTTAACCTAGGTATTGCACACACACCATATACGCCCCATAAAAAGGGCTATAGCTGCTGGATTTGGTGATTTCAGGGCTAGGCTATAAAAGGAGCTTATAAGGCATTTGCGTAATGAGCGCATATTACGGAGTACTTGGTGACCTAAACTAAGCCTTGCCTCATATAATTGAAACGCTATTCGTAACAGGTACCTATGTGGCACTTCAGCACCTCATCCAGCCTCCATCCCATACTTCCACCAGTCCCTGCGCCCTACGTTACTTAGCTACCTATATGGCAATTCAGCTAGAGAACTGGAAGAATCCCTACTCCCTTTAGCCGATGATAATCTCAGAACGTCATCTCTAACTGATTGACCATGTATTACAAGACCCCAATAATGAATGTCATTCAAAATCTTTAGCAGTCTGCCGGCATTTTCCCTGCTTTGCCATGTTCCTTTATATAAGCAGGACATAATACATCCCTTCCATTTGCCATCAAACTTGGGAGGAGGTTGAGTACACCATATCTCCCATGTTGATCCTATACTTGTAATGCCATAGTGTCGCATCTGAGATTTGTCGTCGTTGTTCCATTGACGGTCTTTAATTGCTCTGCTTTTTAACAACCAGCGATTATATAATGCTAGTGTAGATGCAACTGCAACTTGATGCTCAGCTCCGCAAGGGACCTCGTTTTGCTTTTTAAACCCAACAGTAAGATAAGGTGCATATGCTAGTTCTTTAACAACAGCAATTTCCTTTGATATGAGTGAACGATACTTTTCTGGAAAAGCTCTAAGATTGACGTAATATGCGCAGTCTGGGCGTATGTCCCATTCATAAGGCTTCTCTTCAGCATTGGGAGCAGCATCGTCAGCAGCATCGTCGGCAGAAATGCATGGAGGTGTTGCCCATGTAGGGCTGTTTAGTTCTGGCTTTTGAACAAGCTCTATCATACGGACTGGCACTAGGTCTTCTGTTGGAAAAGAGTGGTCTTTTCTATAGCGCCGTTCATTGAGTAGAATATTTTCTAAAGCGTAGTCTTGATATTCAGCTTCGTTTGACAAAAAGTCAAACATAGCACCATATTCTTGCTGTAGATCTTGTATGTATTGGTCTGTTGGACGTCGCCATATTCTAAGTTCCGAGAGGTTTGGTGATGCGTTTGGGTCTGTAAATCGTTCCAAACGCCTGTCCCAGCCTCTTGGCAGTTCCAGCGGTTTGAAGTTAAAATGGACCCACCAGTCGCTGTTGATATATTCGTTAGGGTAAATGAAGACACCATGTTTTGCTAGAACTTTGTCTCGAAATTTAGGATCGTCAAGTTTAGGTGCTGGGGCCCTTTTTGGCGGGGTGGTTGGAGCTGGAGCTGACGTTTGTCTAGAGGATGTTGTAGATCGTGCTCCCCCCCTCCGCCCCCTACTCATAGAGCTTTGAGTAGGACTGTCGAAAGGTGCCATGACTTTGCGCCACAGTTGTGCAATGGCAACTGGGTTTGTAGAAATAGGATGATCATCAAAGGAAGGTAAAGCTAAGAATGAGTGGGCAATAGAAGAAACAGTTGGCTGGGCGTATCGGGGAAGCGGCGATGTTGATTTCAATACCGATAATGTTGATCTTGGGCGAGATCTACGTTCTGATCCCGCGGACGGGGGTGAGGTTGAGAATGAGTGGGCAATAGAAGAAGCAGTTGGCTGGGCATATCGGGGAGGCGGCGATGTTGATCTTGAAACTAATGATAATGCCAATCTTGAGGAAGATTTATATTCTGATCCCGAGGACAACGCAGATGAGGATGATGGGGAGAACTTTATAACTCGACTAATAGTTTGAGAGTTTAATTGTGGGGGTTTGCTACAGCCGTAGCTTGTGAAGGGATGTGAAGATGCATCCATAGTTGCGTGAGAGTAGTGGTAATGATAATAGTGATAAAATAAAAAGATGACGATGGAAATAAAGCCTTACGTGCCCTTTTTGGGTGGTGAATAAGGGATGGTTGAAAGTACGCTAGTGGAATGCGCGCGATATGGAGTACCTATCTGCCAATCGAGTCAGCCTCAGTAGACACTAGGTAAACCTCCCTCGCGTCCTCAAGTAAAACAGGTCAAACTAGTAACAGAGCCGCGCGGTGGTTGAGTCCCATCCCACAGAGAGACTGTGCCACAAATTACAATGTAAGGGATCAGACAGTCTCCTACGCATGGGATGAGAATCATGAGATTGCACTAATTGGTGTATTGAGGCAAACATGTGTTGGCTTGCGCCACCTATGAATGCGACGACTCGCGACTGGTCAATCTGTATGGTGTATAATCCTTGGAGGCAGCTGTAGTTAGTTTAGAGATCACTATGTGTGAGAAAATAAGTCAGAGAAGGAAGGGAAGATGGCCACCGTATTAGATATAGGTATATGTACGTTGAAAATGAGGTGACTTGACCCCTTGATGTAGTTTAATCTAAACCTACACTTCCTGGAATTGATACAAAATTACTTAATTAGAGAATTTGAAGACCTAGGAAAACATAGTTCAATCTAATTTATGAAAATCTTCACCATGCTGTTGTTCTCTCTTGCCTGTTGTCTCATGGGTCTCTGATAACCCCGTTTATTTCTCTTCGTACCTTGAGCTCATCTACCTAGCCACTTAGTGGCTGAACTACCTAGGTACTCCTTCCTCTAGTCTACGTAGTACTTGCACTCCTTGTTTCTGCCTGTCCTTACCGCCCTCCATAAACCCCCCGCACTCCAAACAATAAGGTAGGTAAGCTAGGGTCGGTTATCGATAGGGAGCTTATCGACGATGTGGGTACCGCACTGATTTCCAACTAGTCAAAAATAATTGAGTTGCGTTTTACTTCTACTCATTCGCATCCAGCATCACCAGCGTCAACAGCGTCACCACCATCACGACCGCCACCACCCTTACAGACAAGCAAGATGGCCAAATTATCGTACGTTCTGTCTGCTCCTTTTGTGCCTCGGGTTAGTGCGCTCTGGCCGATGAATCGAATTGAACACGACAAAGCCGAGCGATTCCCCGCTACCTACCTGGCCGCTCTCGCCTCAAGACATACCTCAAGACATAGGATGGTCACGCTGACTTTGACATCACAGACGAGGTGCTCCTGGAGCCAAGCTCCGCATGACCAGAGGTCTTCCGGTGTATGTCCTACCCTCCATCCTGTTTCGGCCATTTCTGTACTGACAAATCGACCAGCGGCGCAGTAATGAACTGTGTACGTGACTGCCCATGACGATAGCCATGACGAACGAACCCACGAACCCACGAACGACGAACTGACCGCTGACCGCCGTAGGCTGACAACTCCGGTGCGCGAAACCTATACATCATCTCAGTCAAGGGTGTCGGTGCTCGCCTCAACCGTCTGCCCGCTGCCGGTGTGGGGTATGTCCCCCATTGTCCATGTAATGGCTCAATGTCTTTCTTTACTAATATGACTCCTAGTGACATGGTCATGGCCACCGTGAAGAAGGTCAGCTTCGGACTGCTTTGCTACGCTAGCTAGTCTTGTCTTCTAACTGAAGGACAGGGAAAACCCGAACTGCGCAAGAAGGTCCACCCCGCTGTCATCGTTCGCCAGTCCAAGCCGTGGAAGCGAACCGATGGTGTATTCCTCTACTTCGAAGACAACGCAGGAGTCGTATGTCACCGATTCCGGTTGCATTGTCGTTTCGCTGACATCCATTAGATCGTGAACCCCAAGGGTGAAATGAAGGGTTCCGCAATCACTGGCCCCGTTGGAAAGGTATGTGCAGTGGCTCCCCCGCGCCGTTCTTTTTCCTACTACAAGCCTTCGCTTCACAACAATGCTAACTCTTTTAACAGGAATCAGCCGAATTATGGCCGGTATGTTGTTCACTATAGCGAAGCCTACCCCATTCCGTCCCATCTCCTTAGATCCACCGAATCGAAGCTGATTTGTTCTAGCGTGTTGCCTCGAACGCGGGTGTCGTCATGTAAACGAAGATCAAACGCATTAGAAGACGATTGAGGAGGGGCCAAAAAAAGACACGACACCAATCGGAGATTTGAGGTAGTGAGTAGGGTGGCTGTGCATGTCTGCTGAACATGCCATGGGTCACAATCCCATAATACATCACAGCTATCGACCCTGTTTCAATCTTCGGTGCTTGCACATGTAATTACGAACTCTACACGATTGTCTCCTCTTCACCAGATGTAGGAGACTGGAACCCTTTGCCTTGCTTGACGTAGGCAACCGCTAGAGCACATTTGAGTCCTACCTGCATAGGCCACGGAGTTGGCGGACAAGGACACGGCGCAGCTGATTGGTTGATAGCTAAACAGCAAACGGATGAATACAGGAATTTTAACATTCAGTCTTTACTTGAGCCCACTCATATTTATCATGCAACCTTAACGTCAAAAGCAGAATTGAGTACCGAAATCAGGGAGACTGTTAAAGCCCGTGACTAGGTACTTCATTCCACATACATGCATACATCTACTCTCTGTTGGAGAGGTACCACTTGACTGGCTCACCTATAGCATCTAGGTACCCTATACTCATCCCCGACCAGTTTGAAGTGTTCGCAATTGGTATACCCGTTAGAATGGCTTCCTCCGCTCGGAAAATCGGGAGATTAACCGTGGTCGAAAGCCACGTACTAACCAAGGGGACAGGCGCATCCACCACTCAACTCAAAAGCCTCGGGCCAGGCCTTCACTCGGACCAATTCACAACTCATTGATGCAATATGGGCCAAGTTGCGTTACAATCCAACATGAGGTCTAAATGAAGTAGGAACAGCCACACATCGGCAAGTATTAACGGCCTTCTCACGCCACAGCCGCGGCCACTCCCCGTGGGGAACTACACTCGAACACCGAACTTGAGGTCCAATCGATCATCACGAATCAATAAGACAAGATTGATTGACCTACATCTCTGAGAAGACGGTGGCCGCGATAGATGTCAGGCAACCTCCCAGATACTGCGTTCAACCGGGTTCCCGCAATCTCAAGATATAAAATTTTAACCCTCGAATAATTCCTCACCGTGAGGCTTTACGGGACCACGGAAGGAGACAACCACCAATGGACTGGGATGCGACTAAGCGTGTACGAATTTTTTGCAGCCTCAGTTTCAAGTGCCGATTAGCATGGACGTGGGCTAGGGTTTTGATAGAGAGGACAGCGTGAATGAATGCGTCGACTCCCTAACAAAAAGAAACAAATTCCCATCAACTCTAGACCATTCACGGCCCACCACCTTCTTCCAAGATGATTAAGTCGAATCGATTCATCAGTGCATCCGCGACTCTGGGGGCTCTGGCTTGAGCATCCTAAGAAGGGTCTTTCTAAGAAAGCCGTGAGTACAAGCCTATAAGAACTTGGGATCTAAGTAAATTCTAGAAGCAATTTGCCACGCAAAAACGACGCCATTGACGCGCGATAGCGCTCAGTGGCTTATATAGCTGACACCCACTCTAGCACGACACAAGGACTATGTGAGGGAGCAGATCGTCAGATAACTAGGTCCCCGGCAACTACCATCGGCATTACGAAGTCAACAACGTCAAGAACAATCGAACAAGGATAATAGCCGTTTTCTCTGGTTTTCTTGCTGCAAGATCTGACGAAGGAAACCCCCGAGACAACATGAAGAGTTCCCTCTAGACGCATAGTAACGCCATTCTTGTGATAAAGGCATAAGATAAGTGGTTGAAAGGGCAGCACGATTATCAGTGATCTTCTATAGGATCAAAAGACCTTTGGGAGTCACCATCCCCTTTTTAGTGATCATGAGACATCCGTGGATCATATCTGTGGATATAGTCGGGAATGAGAGTACGACGAGGTTTTGCTCCTTCCTCAAACAATACTCACGTACGGACGGGTTCATATATACCTCTCGCTTAGCTTACAGACTCCTGACAAAGTTTATTCGGCAATGGTAACATCCCTACCTAAGCCACTTCGGTTGAATGCGACGGAAATTATATGCGGATAGCGCGTTCTAGTATCTAACCGACAGTCATCAGTACCTAGTGGATTGTTTCGACGACTATCGTTGAAGACCCTCTCTCTCTCTCTCTCTCTCTCTCTCTTGGTGGCTTTGGTTGAAATTTATTACACATAGAGATCTCGCTCACAATGCCGTGTCGCCTTGAATAGTATTAGATAACTTGGAACTGATAGCCGAGTAGAAACCCCACTCTCATAGGGTCAGAACCCCGCATCCGTAGGTTGCTATATGGGCAGTCCAGATTCAATTGCCGAATCAAGTCAGCCCGGGGAGTAAGTAACCTGCATTCCAGATGTAACCCAGACACTCTCCCCACGTAGCTACGTGTCAAGACAAATTCTATAGCCAACCATGTCTTAGCTAAGGATGAGGTGATAAGAAACTGAACAGCTGAAAAATAGATTAAACGCGAACTCCGTAGTTCAGCTCCTCTGTACTCTTTCCCTTGCCCATGTACGGACCAAATAGTTTCGGTCTCCAAAGTAATTAGTGCATACGGATGCGGCAACCTCCAGTCAAGAAGCGTATTTCAGAGCCATAACCAAAACTATATGCGGCATAGAACGGTATATTCAGCTACCTAATCATGACGCTACCACCGCATTGATCGTTGCTCCGCCCTGATTGCCACGTCTCTTACATACTTCATCCCATATCTGGCTAGCAACAGAACATAGGCAACTTCATGCCCCGCGGGGAGGACGAAAAGATATATCAAATTGACCATGTTTGGCACAATGGAGTCGCCACAAGCTATCATATGCAATACCTAGGTATACACGATGAAACTAGTTCCCATCCATAGCATATAAGATACTCAATGCCTTTAAGCTTTGCTAGCTTTGAGCTATTTACCAGGTGCTTTTACTTAAGATATATGAACAGCCCCGATAACTCGTTGTATATACCCGTCTTGTTTCCAGACGCCCTTAGGAGATCAACTGACTTTAGGCACCTCGGGCTTTATTCGTAATTTGAGTATACTTCTGAAGTCCTAGTATCGGCCCTTATCACACGGGGAATCTGGATGGAACTCTTATATAAAGACCCCAGCTAAGCGTATCTAGATCAGTCATGTCCTTGGTTAGACTTTGCACAAAACAGAGACGAATTTACATCACTCTCTCGCATTGCACAAGCTATTTAATCGCAGACTGCGAGAACTACCACTAAGATGCCTAACGTGGAAGCCGAATCTGTCTATTTTCTTAATGCAGGGGCCGCACAGTCTGAGCACGATCGGCTGAATAGACAGCATCGCCTATTCGACGATATGATGCAAAATGATTTACTCCCTCCACATATCGCATCCTCGCTTTCCGCATCGCCAACACCTCCCAATATTCTAGAAATCGCTACCGGTACGGCGGTATGGTTATCTGAGGTTGCCAAGACATTACCCGCTGATGCAGAACTCGTTGGCCTGGACTATGACACATCGAAGTTCCCGCCCTCACACGCTCCTAACATCACGTTACGACAAGCCAACATGTACGAACCATTTCCTGAAGATCTTCTTGGGAAATTTGACGTCGTCAACGTGCGGTTGATCATCTTTGCCTTGAAGGTTGGTCAGGGAACTGATCTAGTGAGGAATTTGATGACCCTCCTCAAGCCCGGGGGTTATATAGTGTGGGCTGAGACTGGTCCGGGTACGTATTAAACTCTACCTTATTGCATCTTCTTTCCTGTGGCAACCTATTTCAATTCTGAGCTAACACTTTTGTAGTGAGTCCCCCCATTGGCCTAATGGAAGGATACCTTTGTCTCAAATACCGTGCTTACACATCACAGCTCTTGACATGTATTGAGCCACCTAGTCTGGCCTGGTTTAAATTCCAGGAAGTAAACTGGCGATTCGCAAAAAAGGTCGGAAGAGATCTAAAGTATGTTATCATGTTTCTTCCTTTGGCTTATTTTATGACGTCGTGTTGCAGTGCCTTTCGAGGCGCTTGGCGGAATCTAATACTAATTAACAAAATAGTCTACCTATTGGCATGGTACACTACCTCAGGGAGGCCGGATGTGTCGAGTGTGACGATAAGGCGTACCCCGGAAATTCGCAGTTATATACAGACAAGAAAGAGGACTGGGTTGCACGAACGAATTTCCATGTCAAGGCGCTGGCTGATCAATCACTTCGAGGAATTATTAGTCTAGGTGGTGTTGAAGGCATGACCACACAAGAGGAAGCGGATGAGATGCTTGCAGCTTTCGAAAAGGATTTTGGAGATCGCAAAATTCACTATTTGTTTGTTAGGGCTTGGGGAAAGAAGCCTCAGGCATAAGTTTGCAGGTAGCAACCAATCGCAACCAAGGCCGTGCTTAATACACAAAGTTGAACCGCGCTCGTTTTCTGTTATCACATCTGTAAGCCACACTCATATTCTTCTTATTATATGATCTTTCATCGCTCTCTAAATCTACCTAAATGAAATTATCATGATGTTTTTTCTATGCCTTAAATAGGGGAAAGTTGTGCTACAGACTTCTGATGTCTCAATGCTCGCAGGGCAAGAAAAGAAAAGAAAGGAGGAGAATTACTAGTAGCTATCAGAAGCCCGACATTTTCAATTTTATCAATCTATCCTATAGAATCATGTTCAAGTTTATCGGTCGCGATGAGCTATTTGCGAAAGCCGTTGCCTCCATGTGTATGTTGAAAGTTCTAGAATTTTGTAGTATACTTACTATTCTCTTTACGATAGTATCGTAAAGAACCAAGTATTTGTTCTTGTGGTTTACTGAACTGAATAGGATCACTACTTACCGATTGGGATATCTAAATCACCACTCTTAAGTTAATTATGACAAGCTGACGGCACCGGGTTCTTGCCTACCCATCCATCTAGCACACTTGACTAAAGGTATAGTCAAACACAGGTCATCAGAAGGGATTTTGGAGTTATGAAACAAGACCTACGAATTGACTGGTATCGAGATGACATGCCGAGAGTCTTCATAATGGACACGAAGCTTCGATTGAGTGTGTCGATAAGTCCTATCTGGCTGGAGTTATTAGAGGATAATTGGTAGTAAGTATTCTATGTAGTTACTTGATTATATAAGGACCTAAACTCTCCCATCATTGAAGCAGGACTGATAGATCAATGCTATTCAGTTTGCGCCAGGATTTTTCAAGCCGGTGACTTAATGATGACCTGCTGTTCGCATTACTGCTAACATATAAAACCAGGCACATAATTGCAGGCTACTAGGATCCAGAGCTTACTGAGTAGTAATAGCCGGAGTTCTCTGGATCGACTTATTGATGCTAGGCATATTAGTTAATTAAATACCATACATTAATGTTTCTTACCCTTGCACTTTGGGATTCTGCCATGGTGAAAGCTCGCCTGGTTAGGCGAAAGGATTCAACAATTTGGAATAACATTCTCCCCTGATAGTAAGAAGATGGAGGCGCAGCTCAACCCGGACCAACAGACGTCTATAAAGTCTCTCATTGGGTCCCACCAAGTCGGTAACGAATGCTATGCTGGCGGGCGTGGTTGCCTTCGAATATTATTGCCCATTCCCACGTGTGGGTACAGCGAGGTTACTCCCGCCAAGTCTTAGTCAAGCCGGATAATTTAACCGTTTCAACATTTTGACTCAAGTAAAACACGATATATAAATATATCGCTTGTTCCCCCAATGCAGCGTCGCAGTATTGCATTTTGGCCCCCAAATAATAGAACCTGGCGGCGCTTATGCAAAACTCAAACGCATGGTTGCAATGACTAGATTAGGGGGGTGAAAATCAAATAGGAGAAATGCTGACATCATTAAGGAACGATAAAAGTACCTAGCCACCCACGCCGCACCTTGCGTTTCTCAATTCCCTAACCTAGCCGAGTAGGTTGATAGAGCCACTGGTAGTTAATTTCGTAGAGCGAAATGTCAAACCACCAATATTCGGATCTGGAGGTTGTTTACGGGAGGGCTCCCGAAGTAGTTCCAAGTAGGAGTCCTCCTGAGGTCGTTCCTGGGGATGCTCCCGAAGTTGTTCCCTATTCTTATTACAAAAGAATTAGCCACTACAGCCCAACAGCACCGGCCTCAGAGAGATCACGCATATGAGGGCTCAGACCCCGGACTTTCTGGATAATATTTGGAGTCTCTACGTTTCTCATCATAGGAGGCATTGCCGGTGGCGTAGCAGGGGGTCTTCTAAGCCCAAGAAGTAACTCTTCGAGTCCTTTGAAGGAAGACACTAGTACGAGCGTATCTTCAACATTTCCAGCCATATTGTCCTCATCATCCCCTACGCCGACCACCTCGACCCCGACGATATCAACATCGACTGTTGTCCTCCCAACTATCACTCTCCTGCGCGACTGCCCCTCGTCGAATGGGACGCTATACGATGTGGTCTACGGTACTGGGGAGCCGCTCATATTCCGCAAGTATTGTACGGCTGGCTTCCGACACGTACTCAACGGCGTTGACGTGCTCAATGAGCCGACGCAGAGCTTCAACGACTGTATCAATGCTTGCGTCGACTATAATGACACAAATAAGACCGCAATCGCCACCGGCAACAACCAGACCTGCAATGCCGTATGTTGGCGGAATAATGAGCAACTAGACAACATCAACCAGATTCCGGGCCAGTGTTTTGGATACACGACGCTGAATACATCGGCGGGGTTTGCTGTCACTGACGAAGTGCTTTGCGACTCGGCGGCTTGGATCAACCAAAGGGATCTGTAGAAAGGGTCGAATAATTAGCACGAATAACCAAGTCTTACCACTGGACAAGTTGGATACTTGGATCTAAATCAGATCGTCTAAACAGCCTATTATTTTATTTTCCGGCTGATCCTCACAGCTCGACTGTGCCATCGCGTCGCCTTGCCATCTATGAGTGCACCTGCCGATCCTACTGCTCAGCATTTAATTTTCTGAACTCGCTCACGTTACTATTCCGGCCGTCAGCAGCATGCCGGGATCTATAACGACTGAGGAATGGAGCACATTAAAAGCCACAAACCAACAAGCGACCTGCTCAATCTCGACTTAAGCCCAAGCTTAAGCTCTCAGGCTTACGAGAGAACTAGGTCATTCAAAAATTTAATAATTAATGCTATACGTTATAATCTCAGCGGCTCTTCTGGAGAAATTTGTTCGAATATCTACGCGAAGAACGTCACTAGACTAACTAGCATTATATGAAGGCTTGAAGAAGCATGCCACATTCTTCAAACATTTTATATCGAGGCGGCCGGACGAACAGGGCTCGGTAATGCAGGCACAACACAATTTTATAGGTAAGTGGCGACGGAATTCCATTTCACTCGCCACCGCATCCGCTGCAGGGATAACTGTCGGCCAGATGGTCATCGTCGTGGCTCTTGGAGCACCTTTGATTAATGTCATTATAGAGAAACGTGTCGGCTGAGTTGAAGGAATAATAGCTTCAGTCGCTTTCTGTACATAGTATGAAGCATCCCGCCATGTACAAAACAAGTTCCTCCCTTTGCTCAAACTGTGAATACAACGCTCATATACCATTTATTCGACTATATTAGTGCTGCTATTTGTTACGTAAAGTCATATAATATAATCGAAGAGTATAGAATATACGGTTGTCTCAATGTGTTAGGGTTTTCCGTCTCAGAGTGAATGGATAGCCTACGCAGTCACATAGCAGGTAGGTAGAAAGGGGGCCAGTAGCCATAGGGTGTATTGGCCAACATAGCCCCTATCCCTTCCAACTGGTAGTTGGGAGGGATAGCCTGTATATATAGACCCAGCCTGATAGGTACACACTAGGGTGTCACCTATTCACCTGACACGATGGTGGGCGAGTGAATATTGAAGAAGGGCGATGAAGGCACTATGGACAAATAGAACAAAAGTAAATGAATATATACCTGGGACAGAGTCGGTTATTCTGACGATTTAATTGTCTTTCCGTCGAAAGTTACTATTGAGTGTCAAGTCTCCCACCCAATTATGAGATTGACAAGGAAAAGCATCATGTTGTTGCCAAACTTCGACGGAGAGAAAGAGAAGGAGAGAGGAGTATTACGATCTAATTTCTCCTCCCCCTCTTACTCTCTCAGTTCATCGGCCGGGTAAGGATACGCGGATGTGTGACTACATAGCCTGAGCGATATGGATTCTCCCACTACACGTACCTCTAGAGGGATTGAATAATATAGTTACGTATAAATAATCTTAAGGAAGTTTGTATACTATCACAGCGCACTATTGGAATTCTATGAATGCTCAAAGAGACTTTCATGAAAGCTACCCACAGTTTATTAATTCTAACACATTTTGAGTTGTAGGAAATAATTCCACATGACACGGCCTGAGTTATTGTTCGTGCATTCATTACCCTCGATCTTTTATTCTTACGACTCATATGTCACGTCGATAGATACCATGTAATGCCCATACGAATGAATACCCCACTATGTTCACTATAAGACTAATAATATAACACTAGAGAGATCTTGTATCCAAGATCGGTTAACCCCCGACTGTTTGCGCAGCTCCTCCGGGAAATTGATAGTCAGATGTTCCCAGCAACCACGCTCCATTTGCATAACTAACTTACTCCTCTTCAGTAAAAGGCCCGAAATAGTCTTAAAAGCATCATTAAAATGTTGAAAAAGGCAGTATACCTGCTTTCTTAGTCTAGTTTCCTGGTCGTATGATGCGGGTGATCGACACTCCCCCAGCTTCCCCGCATCACGATGGGTTGCATCCATATACGATGCGTGCATACAAATGCCGACGGCTATCAATGACGATGGTCTCTAGCTCTAGTTCGCCTGGAGACCTGCCTCGGGTGCTACAGTCAATATGATATAAATTGAGGGACTTAGGATGTGAGTTTTGCCGGGAGATTGAGGGTGGTGCTCTTGAGACCACACGTACTTTTCCTCACTGCCAAGAAGAATATGAGCTAAGATGAGGTCCTTTTCGTACTTAGTACTAGCGTCGGCTTCCGTAGCTCTATCTGCTTCAATTGGCGACTGTCCAGGTTATACGGCGTCAAATGTTGTCGAGAGCGATGGCAAGCTTACTGCGGACTTAAGCCTTGCTGGCACCGCATGCAATGTCTACGGCACCGACCTTACTGATCTCAAACTACTCGTTGAGTACCAAACAGGTCAGTTTCCAAAGCCTCGGCGCATAAACATAATGACTTATTATATGTAGAGTCTCGAGTACACGTCAAGATCTATGATGCCGGCCTCCAGGTGTATCAACTCCAGGAGTCCGTGTTACCGAGACCCTCCAGCCAAGGAGTTCTCGCATCAGACGCCGCCATCCAGTTCACACTTACAGAAAACCCATTTTCATTTTCTATATCGCGGACTAGTTCCAACGAGGTTATATTCAACACGAATGGCACCAACCTGATCTTTGAGTCTCAATATGTCAATCTACGGACTTCGCTGCCTAAGGATCCGAACCTTTACGGTCTAGGGGAGCACTCAGATTCTTTCCGCTTGTCGACGGACAGCTATACGCGTACCTTGTGGAACTCTGAATCACCTTTCATCCCCCGCAATAGTAACCTTTACGGAAGTCATCCCAACTATCTAGAGCACCGCGGCGAGTCGGGAAGTCATGGTGTCGCTCTACTAAATCCTAATGGCATGAACATCAACATCAACAAGACCGACTCAGGAGACCAGTATCTCGAGTACAACATCCTCGGTGGCGTGTTAGACTTCTACTTTCTTGCGGGCCCTAGTCCCACAGACGTCAGCAAGCAGTATGCCGAAGTCGTAGGCCTCCCAGCGATGATGTCGTACTGGACCTTCGGATTTCAACAGTGCAAGTACGGGTGGCCCGACATTGACTTTGAAGCAGGAGTGGTGGCGAATTATTCTGCTGCCAATATTCCACTGGAGGTCCTATGGGCCGATATAGACTACATGGATGGTCGCCAGGACTTTACCTTGGACCCTCAAAACTATCCTCTTGACAAAGTAAGAGAACTTGTCGACGAATTGCATCAGCGAGGGCAGAAATACGTGATGATGCTAGATCCCGGGATCCACATGGTAGATACCTACGGCCCGTATTCGCGAGGCGTCGAAGCCGACGTCTTCATCAAGGCCGACGACGGGTCCCTGTACCGTGGCGAACAATGGGCTGGAGAAGTCGTCTGGCCCGACTGGTTTGCGCCCAAAACGCAGGACTGGTGGACGAACGAGATCCTACGGTTTTTCGACCCGGAGACCGGCGTTGACATCGACGGGGCATGGAACGACATGAACGAGGTGTCTAATTTCTGCGACGACGTCAACTGTGACCCGTCGGAAGCCGAGAACAGCAACAACCAGGCCGCAGCCGCATCTCGCAAGGCGCTGCTGCGCACTCGACAGGACCTAGCGGGGGATATGGGGGATATGAAAGGACTTCCAAATCGAGACCTATTCACCCCCGCCTACCGCATCAACAACCACCAGGGCGATCTCAGCGACAAGACTCTATACACCAACAACACGAACGCGGACGGAACCGCGCAATACGACACCCACAACATCCACGGCCTAATGATGATCACAGCGACGCGCAACGCCCTCCTCACGCGCCGTCCCACCTCCCGCCCCTTCGTGCTCACACGCTCGACGTTCGCGGGCGCAGGGACGAAGGCAGCGCACTGGTTCGGCGACAACGCCAGCACCTGGGCCGACTACCGCGCGACCATCACCCAGCTGCTTTCCTTCGCGGCGGTCCACGCCATGCCCATGGTGGGCTCGGACGTGTGCGGCTTCAACGGCGCAGCCGAGGAAAACATGTGCGCGCGCTGGGCGCTGCTGGGGGCCTTCCAGCCCTTCTACCGCAACCACGCCGACATCTCGGCGCCGGACCAGGAATTCTACCTCTGGGCCTCCGTGGCGGCCGCGGCGCGCAAGGCCATCGACGCGCGCTATCGTCTGCTCGACTACATCTACACGGCCATGCGCCGGGCGGCGTCGACGGGGTCGCCGGTCGTGAACCCGCTGTTCTTCCTCTACTCGGGCGACGCGGCGACTTTCGGCATTGATTTACAGTGGTTTTATGGAGATGCGCTGCTTATTTCCCCCGTCACGGAGGATAATGCCACTTCTGTGACCTTCTACCTTCCCGATGATGTGTTCTATGATTTCTGGACGCTACAGGTTGTCCAGGGCACAGGGGCTACAGTCACGGTTGATGATGTTGCTTTCACGGATATACCGGTGCACATTCGTGGCGGCACGATTCTACCACTGCGCAGCGCCTCGGGGAATACCACGGCTCTCGTGCGTCAGAACAACTTCACACTCATCGTCGCGCCCGGTAAAGACGGCAAGGCCAGTGGCTCTTTGTACCTAGATGATGGTGATAGCTTGGATGTGGGGAGCGAGTACTCTGATATCAGCTTTACGTGGGATGGTACCACTTTGAAAGCGGAGGGAACCTTCGGCTATAATACTGATGTGGTTGTCGAGAGCGTGAAGATCCTCGGGAGCGAAGAGCCTGTGACGAAAGAAGGAACGTGGAGTCTGAATGCGGCTTTTGAGGTTGCGGTGAGCTGATGAAGTATGTGACTTCGAGGTAACTAAGCTTAGCAATAGCCCAGGTAGCAAGATAACGAAATCGGTATAACTTTCCGTCAATTATGAAGACTCCACTTTCGTCCACTCGGAGCAGTAACTGAAGGGTTCTCTTCTAATGAGGTTACTATCATCATCGCCGTGGACTTGGCTGCATCTCCCTAGCCTCTTCATGAACTTTATATGATTAATCACGACATGAGAGCGATTTGTACGTATTCATCGATAGAAGATCCATTCTCTCTCTTCATCGTGATGGAGTTTCCAACTTCCTATGCCTCAAAAACCAAAACGATGCCATCATCACCTGCTGTCACGATCCGTTCGCCTGTACTGCCTTGAACAAAGCCTAGTACGCCACCACCTTCCCCATCACCGCGGTGTCCCTTCCATTCCTTTACCATACTCTCCGTTGAGGCGCCGGCTGCGCCACGGACATCCCACCGCCGGACGACACCGTCCATACCACAACTTGTTAACAGCCACCCATCCCCGAGCCCTGCGACGAATTCCACTTTGACTACGCTGAATTCGTCATGTGCATCTTTTATGTGCCTTCTGACGGCAAAGCGGCGTGATGTGTCGTATATAACAATACTGCCGTCGACGCTGCCTGCGGCAAGCAGCGGGTTGGTAGGCGAGAAACTGAGGGTTTCGATACCGTCGCCCTGGGTGTGTAAGTCTGCTAAAATGGTACCGCCTTGGCTCCCTCCAGCATCAGCGCCTTTCGCTTTTGTCTTGGTTTGCTTACTCGAGGCCGGATTACTATCGACGCCTAGACGGGGTAAACCGATGATCTTGATAGCGCCACCTGCGCCGCCGACTGCGACAAACGAGGTCTTAGGGTCGATGGCGACAGAGTACAATCCACCTTCAACAGCAAACCGCTGATCAGAACCATTAAGCGAAACAACAGTTTGCCCGTTATCGTTGGTCAGACCTTTGGCGGCAGCTTCGCCCCAGACATCCCAGACCTGGAGAGAGCTATCTTCGGAGACTGTGGCGAGAAACTTTCCGTCGGGCGACCAGGTGCCGGCAGTACATGATTCGGTGTGGAGGAAATAGCTCTGGACAATCTGAAGTGGGTTTGAGGCGTCGCTGGGATCGATTGTGTAAACCCAGACCGAGCCGTCGGAAGCACCGAGCGCAATCGTGTTTGCCGCTGCTATCTGCGAGTTGGGGGCTACTGGACATGGTGCGATCCAGTTGATCTCCTTGACTTCTTGCGATTCGGCGAGGAATGTGAAGGTTGCCTTGTTCCGCGCGTCAATCGACAACCGGTAAGCGCGCAGGCGACCATCTAAGCCACCCGACACCAGGAACTCTCCGCGAGGCAGCGTAAAAGCTAATGCGTTGATCGAGTCGGTGTGGCCCTCGATGGTGAATAATGGCTGGAGCCCCGTGCTCTTCTGTTGGGGCGCACTGGGGTCGGCGTTGTAGCTGGCGGGTAGGACTGGTCGGCCGACAACAGGGCTCGTGTCGAAGACGTAGCCCTTGCCGGGGGCATCGTCGCCTTCGCCCTCGCCTCCGCCAGTTGCGATCAGGGTCGGTTGTGTGGGGTGTTGCGCGATGGCAAATACAGAGTCCTTGTGTGCGTCCAAGTATGCAACGCTGTCGTTGTGGATGTTGATCTCTACGGGCTCATCTTCGTCCGAGTCCATCGCAATGTCTCCCTCGACATCTTCGACCTCTTCCAGCGCATCGTCGACATCGAGCATCTCAGGCGAATCGTCGAGGTCGTCTCGATGAGGGGCAGACATGGTGGGCCGTCTCGTTGGATGAACTGGGAGGTGTTGTAGGAAACGAAGAAGAGTGGTTGTAAAGAAGGTTCGGTTGGGGTATTTGTGGTTGTATATTTACTTACTTATATAACTAGGTACTTGAAACCCGAAAATAGGTCTGTCGTGGATGACTGTCGAAGGTGAATTTGCTGCTTGATAATCACCCGAACTTTTTTTTAGTTGCCATCGCGTTTGTAAGTGGTGGTGGGGTAGCATCCCAGCTGTGTCTGTACCTACCCCTCCATTCGCAAGCCTACTACGTAGATTTGAGAGAAGCTACCCGGTAGCTGTTTTCAGGGGTTACCGCTGCTCCGCTGCGCCAAGCCGTCCCCAACCTGGCCCCGCTTTTCGGGGGTTTCCGGATAGCTCTGAAGCTGCCCGGCTCGCCGGGACGGTAAGCGGGTTGAAGCTCGACGATAATTTAAGGGCTTCTGTTTTACTCTGCGCTTTTTATCCTCTCGCTCCCCTCTAAACCCCGATTTGCGCCAGCATAACCCAAGGGTTGTAAAGTAGACGATCTTGCCGTTCACGGGCCAATCGTTTTAAAATAGCCAGTTGTTGAATTTGTTTCAATTGGCTGCTCTTCCCACGCCATCGCACCATCGCACATCCAGGCCAAGCTACTGCCGCCATGCTTCGATCAGTACGAGCTACAGCCGGCGCAGGCCGGGGGCTTCTAGGGCCGAGGACCGCTCCACGACTGCTTCGCACATGCGGGTACTCCAGCGCCTCCTCTTCCTCCTCCTCCTCCTCCTCCTCCTCCTCCTCCTCCTCCTCTTCCTCTTCCTCTTCCTCCGCCTCGGCCCCCCCCTCAATGTCATCATACGCAACTTTGACCTCAAAATCCAGCAGCCTCTCCTCCAAATCGAAATACCCCCTACAGTTCCAACGAAACCTCCACGCCACATCCGTCAGAATGGCTGCCAACACAAGAACAGAGAGCGATGCCTTTGGCGAGATCCAAGTCCCCGCCGACAAGTACTGGGGAGCCCAGACCGAGCGATCGCTCGAGAACTTCCGCATTAACCAGCCCCAAGACCGGATGCCGCCTCCCATCGTTAGGGCGTTTGGTATTCTGAAGGGTGCTGCTGCTACAGTTAATATGCGATATGGTCTTGGTATGCGAATTTTCGCCCAACTTTCCCCTTTGCGACGTCCATTGGACCGCCTATCTGGAGTCATTTGAGAGTGAACGCTTGCTTACCCTTGTCATTGCGCTCTTAGATGAGAAGGTTGGCAAGGCCATCCAGCAAGCGGCCGCCGAGGTCGCCGACCTCAAGCTCATTGACCACTTTCCCCTCGTGGTTTGGCAGACTGGCTCGGGCACTCAGTCTAACATGAATGCCAACGAGGTCATTTCCAACCGAGCCATCGAGATTCTGGGCGGCACCATGGGCAGCAAGAAGCCCGTCCACCCCAACGACCACGTCAACCGATCCGCTTCGTCCAATGACACATTCCCTACCGTCATGCACATCGCCGCTGTGCTCGAGATTGAAGAGTCCCTGCTACCCTCACTCAAGAGCCTCCGCCACGCCCTGCAGAAGAAGGTTGATGACTTTGAGGCCAAGAACATCATCAAGATTGGAAGGACGCATCTTCAAGACGCCACACCTCTCACTCTTGGCCAGGAATTCTCGGGCTACGTTGCACAACTGGACTTCGGCATCAAGCGGGTGGAGAGCTCCTTGCCCGACTTGAGGCTCCTCGCACAAGGCGGTACCGCCGTAGGAACGGGTATCAACACCTTTGAGGGCTTTGCCGAGGCCATCGCCGAGGAGGTCAGCAAAATGACCGGCACGGAGTTCAAGACGGCGCCCAACAAATTCGAGTCTCTCGCTGCCCACGACGCCATCGTCCAGGCTTCGGGCTCTCTCAACACTCTGGCCGCGTCGCTTACTAAGATCGCTCAGGACATCCGTTACCTCGGCAGTGGCCCCCGCTGTGGCCTTGGCGAGTTGGTGCTGCCAGAGAACGAGCCCGGCTCCAGTATCATGCCCGGCAAGGTTAACCCGACACAATGCGAGGCCTTGACAATGGTCTGCGCCCAGGTCATGGGTAACCACGTCGCCACCACGATTGGTGGTATGAACGGTCAATTCGAGCTCAATGTTTACAAGCCCCTCGTTATTCGCAACCTGTTGCACAGCGTCAGGCTGCTGTCAGACGGTATGCGCTCGTTTGAGAAGAACCTAGTTGCGGGCCTCCAGGCCAACGAGGAGAAGATTGCTAGCATTATGAAGGAATCGTAAGTGTAATTCTGTTTCCTGGTTGATGTGGATTTATATTAACAAATGCACGGCAGTCTTATGCTTGTAACTTGTCTCAACCCTAAGATTGGATACGACATGGCTTCCAAAGTAGCCAAGAACGCACACAAGAAGGGTCTCACTCTGAAAGAGAGCGCTATGGAGCTCAACGCGCTGACATCCGAGGAATTCGATACC
The DNA here is from genome assembly GCA_022495085.1 of Xylaria sp. FL1042. Taxonomy (NCBI): domain Eukaryota; kingdom Fungi; phylum Ascomycota; class Sordariomycetes; order Xylariales; family Xylariaceae; genus Xylaria; species Xylaria sp. FL1042. Next base: position 9,091 of record MU380169.1, on the reverse strand, counting down.
CTCGTTAAGCCTGAGCTCATGATTGGGCCTAAGCCTTACAGGTCCTAACTTCGGAATATTCAGTGGTTGAAGCTGAAGTATTCAAGGGCATTGGTAGTAGTTCCGAAACACTTAGATCGTGAACGTAAATATGGTCTGATTCATGAGACGGTACGACGCTTTGTTCTACGCGGTTAGTAGAACATGGCAAGAATTGTACACATGACATCTTTATAAAGAAAAAAAGGTATGTAAATATAGCTATAATGTTCAAAAACACAGTAAAATAGAACTTCTATGAAATGAATCTGATAATTTATGATTGAAATTTATGGTTGAGAAAGTGGAGTGTCAAAGTCCAGCTCGTCGCCCACGGATATAGGATTTTGACTCGAGGCAAGATCATGACGGAAATCACTCTTGAGATGTGGAGTCGTGGGAATGATATAGATTCGTCAATTGACTCAATCGTGTTATAAATAATGTTACACCACCCCCTTGGAGAGGAGCTTGAGCCCTCGAGACTACGAAGCCGATGAAGTCCCATTTCGTGGACCCAGGGGGGGGGCAGGTTTTGGTCCCCATCGCTAAAACCTGACAATTTCTGATGAGGTTGTGCAGGACTGCGCCGCGGCGAGTGAGCAGGGTGAGCAAGTACCTGAGCCGACCTGAGCAGACCTGAGCCGAAGCTGAGCCGGGCCTGAGAAGACCTGAGCCACAGGGGTGGGTGATCACGTGAGCAGATTGGGACTGGCGGCGTGTGGATTGGGGATTTGTCTTCTGGCCATTAAAGTCGATAATAAATTAAGATTTGTTCTTTAGCGAGGCTAATAACAAGATTAACTAGTGACAGACAGCGGTTACTTGTTTGGCTAGGTAATAAAGTTCGCTGGGCACAGAAATCCTAAGACTTTTGTTGGCTACTATTTAAACAATATAAGCAATATAGACGGCGCAGCAGCTTTTCTCGGCCTGGAGCAGCGGCAAGATGTTACCGAAAACTTTTGTTTGGCTTTTATGAAGAAAATCCCGGATCTTTTGCACTCGCTTCTAGCTAAGGTACGAGAGAAGCTGGAGCAGCGCCCTAAGTACGCTTCCCTTTGCGAGCAGATCGAGGACATCTCTCTTCGGACCAAGGATGCCGTAACAGAAGATGCACGTGACATGCTTAAGGCTCAATTGGACAATTTGTACTATCGAAGACGAAGGCTCCGCGAGGACGAGTTGAAAAGGCACCAGAGAAATCAGCGGCGAGTCTACAATGCCCAGCGTGGGGCGTATGACGAGGGCGACTGGCGCCGCAGCCATTTTGATCGTGTTATCCGCTACATGGTCCTGGAAGGCGATCGCCTTGCCGATACTCTGGCGCTAGCAGTCCCACTACGAAGCCCGCAAGGCATTTCAGCCCTTCAAGACCTCGTCGCGCTCCTCGTGGATGACTCTCGCGTCGCATACCAGGACGTGTTCCGGCCTGCAGAAGGCCGTTGCCCAGTGCCTTCTTGCGCCGTAGAGATCGAAAGGTGAGAATATCCCCATCCTTGCATACGTTCCCTGCGGCTAACATCGACGTATTAGCATTCCCCTCCAAGGCAGATGGGATCATGTGTACCGCTGCCGCAAAGGCCTTCTCAAAGCAAAACACGGTTTCGCCAAATTTTGTTTCCTCTGCAACGTGTGGATGACCAGCGCGGCGGACTGGGAGACGCACTGCCAGGATCATATCGACGATATGGACGTGCCTTTCCGCTGCAACCCTATCACTCCCCGCCGCGCCCTTGCCCGTGCTGCGTATTGCCCCCGCTGTCTCGGGAATACACGCCTGTCAGCCGCGACACGCATGCGACATTTCAAAAGGGAATTCAGCTGGAACCGACATATCTCTAAATGCATTCCGGACTACGCTAAGAGCCTACCCAACGACGGCACTGTTCCATGCCCGCATGGCTCATGCCCAAGGTGCTGTGCTGAAGTACGCTGGAGAGGGACATCCTATGAACGATGCTGTGGTTTTGGAACATGCTCGGCTTCCTGCTAAAGATCTAGATGACATCCAGACAACCGACCCTCAACTTCTCACAATAGCTATGCTCACTCGCTCGCCAGGCCAGGCGATTGACGCTACCGTACCGGATGAGTCAATGACGCTGGCCGAGGAAAAGCGCAACTTCCTGCGAGGGACCTCTGACATAGGCGAGTTCATGGTAGCAGACCAGGTGGAGGCGCAGCATCCGCTCACGAACGCCCGGCTACACAGCGGTAGCGGACGCACACGAATGAACAGCCGAGCACGACTATACGACGGTGGACAAGTCGCGAAGCGACAGAGTGACCGTTCGACGAGTGCTCGGAAGACGCGCGGAGTCCATGTTTCTATAATATGTATGGGGTTCCATTTGACTCACCAACCTTATCCCTTGTGCTAACGACAGGTAGATGATGGACGGGAAGTCCGGCCTGGTGACTACGTCGTTATCGCGTGCGATCGAGACGGAGATGAGACGGAATGCATTGATCGGCCAGATATTGCGAGGGTCGAAGACATCCGCCTAGACGGTCGACTAGGAGTCACGTAGACTTATCACCTATTACACCTTAATGTGCAGGAAGGGTTCGAATTCAGACCCTTTGAGATACTCTTCTCCGACCACAAGGACATAATCAGGAGAGAGGCCTTGAGGGGATTTGCTGACGTAGAGGAGAACTGTCGAGATTGCAGGTCAGCTGAACATTGGAGTTGGAACAAACGGTTTCAAGCGTGTAAGAAAAAGATTATTTCCTAGAAGCTAGCTCACTGACCAGACGCTCTCCCGGCTGGTAGTTTGTCATAGTTAACTTTAGAATACTCGACACAGCGCCAAGTTTAATTGGTCATATTTGAAACTGGTTCGTTAGGGGCCGCCACGTTGCCGTGAAGTCGTTCAAGGGCGCCTCAGGTTCTCCCGCTTTTAATGCCTTTTAGCGTATTTCTTGCGAGGCACTCTTTTTGGCCCTCACTTTGGCCTTTTCTTTCCTTTCTTTGTGTTTAGTTATTGAACAGGACGTCTTGTATCTAGCTCGCCCTATAGCTTGAGACCAATTATAGTCAATTCTCTCTTGCGCTGGTAGGCCTAGATCGCACCTGAACCTTTATAAGGTGCTGATGCTGATGCTGATGCTAGTACTGGTGGAAGATGCTGACGCAGTGCAAGTGCAAGAAAAGGTGACCATTTCTGAACCTCTCGGAATGAAATATATAATACGTCACTATTGGCTGCTTTATTTCAAGCTAACCTCTTTTTGTTAAACTAAAGCCCCCAAACAAATGATTGGTGGAACCGAGCCAAGTCCCAAAACAAGGAACCTCGCTTGCTATAGCAGAGTTCATTTTCTGGTCCCATCTGCCAAAAATAAATACGGCCCGATTTCTGCCCCTTTCCTTCCTTATACAATGTCGGAGCAGTTATGTCTACAAATTCAGAACAAAGTCCGCTTCCAAGTCTGTCAACTACAGTACCAGTACACTATTTTCCAAGTTTTAATTACTGCAAATGTCTCGACAACCCTCTCACCAAGGCAAATACATCCGACCGGACTTCGCAACTGTCGCTTCTCGAATAGATTCCCTTCGGGAGTGGCCCTATACCGCGCTTCCCCCATGGCAGGTAGCTCCGGCTAGATTTTATCACGACCCGATACAAGAGGATCAGCAACGTGTATTTGGGGGTATGTCCGTCTATGAGAGTTTTGAACGAGGAAAGTTTCTTCCACGAGGGTCTTATTCATGTCCCCTCCGTGCATTTTGACTTGGTGAGCCTGATTTTAAGCCCAACTGGTGAATCTCCTAGAGATTTTGATCAAGTATTGTTTGGGGAAAGGGGTCCTATTTCAGACCCCTGAGATGGGCCTGATTTTGAGTCCCTGATAGCTATAACTCTTGATATTCTGTTCACGTAAATATATGACATATGGAGTGAGAAGAAGGCGAGAGAAGACAGAAGAAGCATTAAAAGGTCACGTTCCTATCAGAATTGAATCGTAAGAGCCGAGCAAGCGCCGAAGTGCGGGCTTATTATGCTTAAATGTGGGATTGGACTGGAGGATGTGGGCAAGCAAAACATTATTATGCGCGGATATCAAGCGTACTCGTGAGAATAATGATTATAATAGATCGCCAAGGAGGAAGGAGGTCCGTGGAGAGATTCTTCGTGGCGAGAGATTCTTCATGGAGAGAGATTCTTCATGGAGAGAGTCTTCGTGGAGATAGAGGCTTCGTGGAGAGACTCTCGCCGTGGAGAGAGCCTCTCCGTGAAGAGAATCTCTCCGTAAAGAACCTCTCCACGAAGAATCTCTCTCCATAAAGAGAAGGTCTTCAAGGAGAGCTGCGTTTACGCGCTTCATAGAGCAAATGGTTGGATTTTTTTTCTACGGCAGGATTTGTCCTTGTGCTAGTGATTGGCGGTCGAGAAAGAACTGAGGGCTCGCTGAGTAAGCTTTCTCCCGTGTTATTGATTATATTCGCCGCCTCGTTGAAGTTCGCCGGTTGATTCTTTCAGTAGAACCGTTTTCAGAGCATCGATAGATCGCGGCCGTCTGCAGTCGGCGGAGCTTGGCTGGCTAAATCGGCCTAAATGCGAGGGGATCTCTTCCGACCCACGCACGTCGACTGCTTTCTTCTCGCCATTAAACACCCAGACATCGCGTGGATAATTGGTGTGCGAGCGCGCCACTTACGGGCCTGCATCGACTCCGACACACCAGCTCCGCGCTTATTACGATTCGGAAGGAAAGCTGCCCTTTGAGCTAAGTACCTTCTCAAACACTAGAAAATAGCGTTCCAACTTTCCTGCTTTCTATCACCAGTTGACATGATCTAATACTGGGCGTTTCAAACGCTTTAACACCTGCCCAGAAATGGAGCAAACATAAAAGGAGGCCAATGTTCCTTCGATGAATAGAAAATAAAGTGTTAACCATCTTCAAAGCAGGCTAGCACAGCCAGATCAAATACAATGCTGCAGTTACCTAGGCTGTCGCCCTCTCGATGCACTGTCGCATACGTCTTCCAGACCTGTAAAACTCTCGCACAATCATTCTGGATTGAGAAGCGACGACCTTTCACACGGTCTGCCATTTGTCAGCAAAGAAATGGTTTCCACGTGAGCTCTTTAAGAGATTGCCGTAGCGAGAGAATTATACTAATAGGTCGCAGAAACCACATAATCTCTCGAAACTGTTAGCGGACGTAATTAGAGCGAATCAGGTGAGGCATTCCTCGAATGACATCAAATATTGTCGTGCTTAATTACCCTAGTTGTCACGACCCCAAGTTGTTAAAGCGCTCTGGGATTACATAAAAGTGCACAGCCTCCAGGATCCTATAGACAAGCGATACATCAAATGCGATGCAGCTATAAAAAGTGTGTTCGGGGCGGACAGGATTCACATGTTCACAATAAACAGATTACTCAGCGAGCGTCTGCACCAAAAGGAGGACGCATAATTTCGGCCAGAGCGTGTCAAATCCTACAATTCTTGCTGGGCCCAAGCCGCATGTAATCTGAGTATATCGTACTTAAATACCATCAGAGCCTCAACAGTGCGACAAGAACAACATGGCTTATACGACATACAGCCTAGAATATATAAGAGACAAGGCTGATAAGCGGTGCATGCCAATTGGCACCCCGAATTCCGATAAGACTCACGCTATCAATGCATGGCTGTTGCCTGCTTGCATGCTGCGCTGCATTCAATGAGGCATTTGCCTGAAGTTCAGCGACGTGATTAGATATTGTTTGCAACATACAGCAGGCAACAGCTTAACGTGCACAGTTGGATGGCATGGGATGAAGTGAACCAACCGAGCGTTAGATATCATAATTTGGAGAATCCCCGTCGTTCACCATTACAAATCGCAATGTTATGCTGTTCGGTAAAAAGTAGATCGGTGTGATGTTGACCGGAGACATGGGGCAAGTTCCTACACTAGTACAACATGTCAGGCAAACCACAGGCAGCGTTCCGCACAAGCAAAACAAAACAAACAAAGCCCTTTTAACTGATTTTAACTAATTTAAGCCTTGATTTTAATATATTTAACTAATTTAGCTAGATTTTATATTTAACTTGGTTTAATTACTTGTTAAATATATAGGCTAAATAATTTTAGCGGTTTTTTTAGCGGTTATTTTTATTTTTAATAGCAGCTTAAAGATTTTTTAAATCGTTTTTTAGCTAATGTTAAAAGCATTAAATAAATTCTAATATATTTATTAAAAGGCATAATTGTTAAAAATTTAATATTAGTTTAGCTTAGTTAAAGATTTTTTTATATTTTATTAATATAGCCGATATAAATAAAATATTAATAATAAACTAATATAATAGCAAGAATTATTTTTTATATTTTTATTACTATATAAAAAAATTATAGTTAAATTTTATATAGCTTGTTTTTTTTATTTTTAAATAATATTATAATTTATTTTTATAAAAGAAAAAGTTATTATTTAAATTATAACTATTATATATTTTATTTATTAGTTTTTAATAAAAAGCTTTAATAAATATAATAATAATTATAATTTTAGCGGCTATATTATTAATATAATATTATTTTTAATATATAGTTATTTATTATTATATATAATTAGCTTTATAAAGATTTTTTTAATAAAGCTTTTTTAGTTTTATATTTAAATAAAAAATAATTATAGCTTAATAAGCAAATATATTATTAAATATTTAATAATATTTTTATAGCTTTTTATAAGCTTTTTTTAAGCTATTTTAAATTTTATATATATAATTAGCGCTTAATAAATTAAAGCTAGCTTAGTAGTTATTAAAGTAGCGCTATTATTTGCAAGTATAAATAATAGTTATAACTTTAAAGCTATATTAAATAAAATAAAGTCGCTTTTAAAACTAATAAAAAATGTGCAGCTATAAAAAAAACAGTTAAAACTATACTTAAATAGTTTTAAGCTTTAAATTATTATTTTTATTAATTAAGCTAAAGCATATTAAGTAAATATATAAATATTTTTTTAATTTTTTAAAGAAAGTTATAATATTAAGCAAGCTAATATAGTTTTTTTTATGCTAAAATATTATTAAAAAAAAAAAGTTTAAAATTTTGTCGATTTTATAAAAAATTTTTTAATTTTTAGCTATAAAGTTATATTTAATAAAAATATACTTGTTAAAATTGCGGTTATTATATAAAACAAAATATAATTTAATAAAAATTTTTAAAAAATAAATAATATAATAAAGCTAAAAGTATTATAAACCTGTTATATATTTACACTAAGGTATAAGCGGTATATAAGGTTTTTAATTTAAAGGTAATAATAAAATTAATTAATAAATGTTTATAAGAAAAGTTTTTTAATACTTTTACTACTGTTTAATAAAAAAAGTAATATAAATAATAATTAATTAATAAATATATTAATATAAAAATAAATTAATAGCTAAAGAGTTAAACTAAATAAATAACTAGATATAAAAAATATATTATTATATAAATATAAAAAATAGCAATAGCTTAAGCTGTTTTTTTAATATTATTATATTTTAAATTTAATAAATCTTTAAATTTTTAAAAAGATTAATAGATTTATAGATTTATATTTTTTATTATTTTTTAGTTATATGCTTAAAAAAATAAAACCTGTAAGCGCTTTGCAAAAAAAAAACCTTTTTTATTAAGTCTACTTTATAACTATAAAATTAATAGTTTTATAATATTATTTTTTTTTTTTTAAAGTTTTTGTTTTAAAAACTAATTTTTTTTTTATAAGCATTATTTTTTTTTTTAATATGTTAAGTTAAATATAAAAATGTTTTTGCTTTAACTAAAAAAAAGCTAAGCTAACTTGCGTAAAATATATTTTTTAAAAAAGCTTTAAAATATCTGCTTGCTTTTTTTGCGTTAGTTTAAACTTTTAAACTTATTTTTGCGTCGCTAAAATTTCTAGCTGTTATTATTATATATAAAACTAAAAATTATACGACGGATTATTTATAGCAGACTTTTTAAATATAATAAAAAAACAAGCCTATTTAAAAAAATAAAAAAAAAAGGCTTAAAATAAATTAAATTTATTATAAAAAAATTTAAAGTTAGCTATATAATTATTTTAAAAATTATTAAAAAAATATAAAAGTTTAAAAATAGTTATAAAAAGGTTAAAAAATAAAATAAATAAACGCTTAAATTATATTTATTATTTAAAAACTTAAAAAAAGTTTTTTTATAATAAAGTAATAAGTATTTTTTGTTATAAAAAAAAATTAGATTAAATTAAACAAAAAAAAAAAAAGCGTGAAGCTAGTAAAACAATTTAGCAAAAAAAGACTTTTAAAAGTTATTAACTTAAGGTTATTTTTAAAATAAATTAAGCTGCGCTGGACATGTCTTAAAAGGTCGACTAAATATATCTACTTAAATATTCTTTTTTCTTTTAATATAATATATTTTAAAGTTAAATTTAAAAAGGAAATTTATTTAGTTTTTATGTTATTAAGTGATTTTTTATATGGTTATAAATTTTATTAAATTTTAGTAATTTAAATAAATTTTAATTAGTTTAATAGTTTTTATAAAAAATAATTTTTATTTTTTAAAAGCTGTAGTAATTATAAATAGTTTTTTATTATATATAAAATATTATAATATAATATTTTATAATACTTTAAAATAATATATTATTAGGTGCTATTTTTTATTATTTTTAAGCTATTTTAATATTTTTATAATTATATTATTAAATATATTTGTTTTTAGTTTTTTTTTTTTTTATAAATCTGGTAGCTTAATTATAAAATTAAAAGTGATTTTAAGTTTTAAAGTTTTAAAAGCTTTTTAAGCTTTTTTTAAAATTAAAAAAGTTTTTTTTTTATATTTTTTTTTAATATATTTTATAAAATGTCGTGCTATATTTTTAAAGTTTTTAATTAATATTTAAATATAGTTAAAAAATCTTAATGTTTTTTTAATATTTATAATTATAGCTAGGTTAAAAATTTTCTAATTTTATATTATATTAATTTTTAATTATTAAATTTATATTTATTTAAAAGTAATTATAAATTTTAAAAAATTAATTTTTTATATATATTAAAT